>JACEGR010001773.1:0-152772 GCA_014170235.1 Listronotus bonariensis | reverse complement strand
GGAGTGGTTCAAATCGTATTTAAAAATGACAATATAAATATTAAAATCAAGAACATGTAGGTTTTCAAACCGCTTGCGTCACAGGCCAATAAGCTTTTAGGTTATGATTATTTCTTTTCCTACGACCACTTGTGAAAATAGCAAATAGCACACTGATTTCATGCATAGAAAATGCGTTATATCACACTAGTGTTGCAAAGTACTTGCTTTACAACACTGGTGTGATACATATTATGATGTCATTCTAAAAACTGCTATTGGTTTTGCAAGTGACATATTTATTGTAGTGACAGTAAAAAAACTTTTTATTTACCTTAAACGGTAGAACCCAAATTAGCGAAAATCATCTTATTTTATATTTATTAAAATTTACGAAAAAATAAAAACATAAACAAAAATAGACATAACCACAAAAAACAACTTTCACTGACTGGCACAGTGTTGTCAGGTAAGTAGATCAAATTAAAAATCTCCCTTCTACCTTTGAGCACGTACTTATAGAGGCAGCCTTGCCGCTTGACCGTTCGACCTAAAGCGCCAGAGAAAAAAGCCTATAGATCAAATTCCTTCCTCTCTTTCTTCGTGTACTCAAACAACTAGTTAAATCTTTTTTTAATCCTAATTAAACCTAAGGCTAATACACACTTTATGAATCCACTTTCTTTTATCCATTCATAAATAGAATCAGACCCTTCCGACGTTGCCAAATGCTTTCCATATTTTGCATGGTAACTGACGTTTGGTAGTCGTTTTTCCTTACTTTTAGGACTTTAGGTTATGCATTTACAATTTTCATATTTTTTATATTTTTTCTTAAAAATATGAGGAAAAACTGTTATTTTACTTAATTTTATATGTGATGTTCAGTTTCATTAACTCGTTTTACCAATTTTACCCCACCCAGCACCCTTTTCACTCCCCGGTCCCGTAAGTTTATTTACTAATATTTTTTAAAAAACGGAATATTTTGGATATGCACCACTTACGTTTTATTTAGAAGAGTGTCTAAAATATCTAAGAATCGAGAATTTTTAAAAAACACTTATAATAGCAGAAAACCGTATTAAACTATTAGCGTTATTACCTAACAAAACCATACAATTTTTATTAAGTGAGGGCCTTTTTAAATTCCAAAATGATAAAAGTTATATAATGCTTCTAGGTAGGTGATTTTCGATGTAAAAATATTGTCAAAACAGTATAATATAGCAGTGAGGAAAAGTATATATCACACTAGTGTTGCAAAGTAAATATCACCCTAGTGTTGCAAAGTTCTCAATTGTTTTTATTTTTTCTGAACAGACAAACTTTAATTTATTTATTTTTGGTGAATAATTTGTGGTCGTAGGAAAAATAGTGTACAGTACTCGTGTGAAAATGACTTTCTTACACTCGTGGGTTTGTCGCACTCGGCTAACGCCTCGTGCTACAATATTCCCACTCGTGTGAAATTAGTCATTTTCCACACTTGTAATGTAATATACTATTTATTTTTATGGTTAATATGTACTTTAGTTTACATTGGATAAAAAAATTTCACTTGCCATTTACATTCATGTTAAAAGTTTACAAAAATGACCGAAACCAGCCGAAGCAAAGTTTTTAATGCGTTCAATGTATATGCCCGCCCGACAAGGATAACTATATTGTTTTTAAACCATTGTCCGGGATTTATTCAAACACGATTAAATACGTGACGTATATGACGTCACTGTTTAGCAAGAAAATGTAATGTTTTGAACCGTATTAACAACAAAAAATGGCTTTAAATTTAGGAACATGCTGTGTTATTTTCAAGATAAAAACAATATCAATAAAATACATTTTAATTATTAAACCCTTCTATAAAAGGCTAAAAAGTACATTTGTTCCCGTAATTTACATAATACAATACACAAAGGGCACACAGACATAATATAAAAATATAAAAATATGGTCGCGTTACACGAAAATAAGAAAAGACCTCAATATTATCATTCCAAAAGCGTGTTTGCTAGGTTTTGGTAATAAAACAGCATATTCTCTGTCTAGAAAACAGAATTATGAATAATGCAGCAAATAAAAATGCAACCAAAATACGATACATTTTTGCATTCGAAATGTCTTTGGATATGAGAGGTATTGAATATGTTCTCAAATAAAGAATTTTCCTTTTTTGCGTCTACAAACCTATGGAAGTCTTACGTATTTATTGCAAAGTTAATAAAGGGGATATACAGGGAGCGTTTTTTAAAACTTATAAGGCAAATATCAAAAATTAAAAAAATAACGTTTCTATAAAGCCTGGGGGAATATAAATGACGAATTTTTCAAAACACCTCTATTAACCCTTTAAGCTGCACCCCAGTACCTTAAAAATCTTAAATGGTAATATCCTTTATGTGGCACCTCTTTGGAAAGCGTGTGAAAAATGCTTTTGCTGGTCATAAAAAGTAGGGGTAATATAAATTTAAGAAAAACCATAGCTTTTTATTAATAAAGAAAATGTACAATAAAAACTAATATAAAATTATTTAAAATTACATAATAAATGAAAATAATACTTCATGTGGAGTTAACCCACCCCCAATTAAAAATTCTAGTTAGTTTTGGTCAGTTCTCTTTCTAAATTTTGTTGAGAAAAAAGTAATAACAACTGGTCTTTGTTGTTAAGCGCTTGTGCCACACAACTAACCAGAACTTCTTATGCTCTTTAGGTTAGCTCTACAAGAAGTTTTATTTTAATTTATTTTTAATTTAATATTTATTTAACTGGACATTTTTTGGTATTCTTTATGAATATTAGGGTTTAATTTTTCTAAAATTTAAGGGTAGTATTTGATTTAACCCCAACTTTTTTATGTCCAACGAAAAGTATTCTTCATATGCTTTCCAGAGAGGTGCCACATAAGGGGTCTTGCCATTTAAGATTTTAAAGTGACTGGGGGTGCAGCTTAAGGGGTTGATAGAGGTGTTTCGAAAAATACGTCATTTATATTCCCCGGGTTTTATAAAAATTGTAATTTTTTTATTTTTTGGTATTTGCAGTGGTTTAGAAAATATAGCCATTGTAAGCTTTAAAAAGGCACCCTGTATGCAGTTTTGGCAATGCCTGTTTCAATTTTTGATGTTACAGTGATATACATATCTGTTCTTATAATAGTTAAAAACACTTAGTATGTAAGGCCAACCAACCTAGATATAAAAACAAATAGTTAAGAACACTTTTAAGAGGATGCCGTAGCACATTAAATGAGCTAAAACGCGATTCGCTGCCGTTTTTAATATTTGTTTTGAAAAAAGTTGTATATAGAAAAGTTTTTAAAATGATCCAAAGATTATCGGAAAGTTAATTAAATTTTGGTAATGTTTATAAATTAACACATTAAATTTCATGAAATTACAAAACCGTAAAAATAACCACTTTCCGATAATCTCTGGATCATTTTAAAAACTTTTCTATATACAACTTTTTCGAAAACAAATATTTAAAAACGGTAGCGAATCGCGTTTTAGCTCAATTTAACATGTACGGCATCCTCTTAATCACATTGGCAAGATAACTATTTTTGACAAAATGGTGACCACGCACATTTTAATATAATTTAATACAGGGGTAATTTAACTGATAGCTAAAAATACAGGGTATGATTCCTTGGCTTATTTTAGGAAAAAATATTTATATAAACATATGTTTTTAACCTCTTAACTTTAGGGCTACATGGTTTTAAAATTTTAAGAAAAGAAAATGGTTTTCTTATCATAACTTGTAACGATGTATACTGAATATTTTTAAAAAAAGAAATATGGTACGCCATTGAATTTTCCAAAAATAAAAATTGTTTTTTATTCTAATTTATTTTTCAACAAATTTGATTTCCTGACTTTTTTCGTCCGATGCCCCATTTTCGTATAAAAAAACTAAAAGAGGGCACCAGCCTACTATACTTTGGCCCCAATGAATTGATAATAAATACCAAGTAATTAACTCCGGGTACTGTAGTTTTAAACCAATAAAATAAAATTTTATTGTAGTAACCACGGTTACTGACTTTTTTGTTGACAGCACGTTAATCAGCGGAAAAATACTACAGCTTTAATAATTTAACCGACTTTGTATCTCCAATAATAAAAGAGTTGGCAATGGGGCCGACTTAAAAAAAAACAACCTGTATATTGCAAACTTTTTGCCGATCACTGTATAAAAGTTTTTAAGAAAAGTTGCAAAACACTTCTAGTGTTTCTCAAATACTATTATTAATAATAATAATAATAATAAATGATTTTTAATCCAGAAAAAACAATTTCATACAATTTACACTAAAAGAAATTATTTTGAAATAAAGGGCTACATCAGCTTGCCCCATATAGAAGCAGCTGCTAGAGCCCAAAAAATGTATAAACATAATATATAATATATTTGTTTTTTTTGCATACACTGTTTTATTTTTTCGTGCTACACCAAAGTTAAATCTATTTAAATAAACAAGCCGTATATTACAACTTTGAATTTTACAGTGAATCGTAAACGTATTTTAAATGGGGTAAAATGCATATTTATGCAACAGCAGCAAAACTTTATAGTTTTTGACGATTTTTTATCTGACAAAATAAACCGATACTTGCATAAAATAAAATAAAATCACTTAAAAAAAACATAAAAAATTTGTATCTTTCCCTTATAACGATTTAAACGTAAATTCCCTTTTAAAAAATATTCAAGTGTCAGTAACCCCTGTTGATGGCTTTAAAATTATCTGTAACTGCACCACGAATAACTACTTAAATTAACTATAAATAGTAAAAACTAAACCTATATAAAAGTCCAATGACTAAAAAGCAAAAATACCACCAAAACCGCGAAAAAAGCTTCCAGTATGATTGTAAACAAAGAATTTGGGAAAAGATTACGTCACAAAATTTAGCGGACATAGGCTTAAATGGGATCGAGCGCTCCATATTAAAAAGTTTATGTCCTTGGGTCAGCGCCAATCGTTGTTTCCACTATTAACGTAATTAAAAAGAAATGTCACTTTATGAGAATGAAGGATTAAAAGGTTTATATTTGCAACAGTCTATTTTATTTCCAATATTCATTTGAGTTTTGCAAATGGTGAGAACAGTTTTTGTGTAAAACATACAAAAATATGAATTTCCCATAAAAAGCATCGGATAAGTGAAGATAAGAGAATTGGTTTAAATTGACCACCCTATACAGAATTTTAATTTTTCTCTGCTAAAAACCTTTTCATTAGGTTTTTCGTTAAAAGCAACAACAATACGCTTCCAAGTACGCTTATTTCAAATCCGTCGTTCTTTATTATTAAAACGATCCTTTACGTCTTATCTTAAGTCTTAAACGAAAGGGTCTAATATAACATCCCCCACAGGCTGTTGCAAAGTAATGAGATCCAACACCCCTTTACCCCCAGAGGGGATCGTTAAGTTTTATTTATTTATCCCCTGGGAGGGCAAATTATGATTAGTGATGCCGTTTTGCAGCTTTAATGTGAAGTTTCAGGGTGTATTTCAGCCCTTTTAAGCAGGAATGTGTATTATGCGTTAGGTTCTATACGAGTAGAGTTTCTGGGTAATTTAGTCTGGATATCATGTTTATGCATTAAAATACTTGTGAGGATGATACACCCAAAAGCAATTCTAGTTTAGTTTTAAGCATGTTCAGTTTTGGACAAAGCAAATGAAGAGACCGGCTAAAGAAGGATAAATGTCCAGTTTTTTGACGATTTTAAAACAATTTTACGGTTTTTAGAACATTTAGGATTCTAAGTATCTCTTTTTAGTGTCTAACACTAATCGTACAATATGTTTTAACTGTACTTTCTTCAGGGCAGAATAAATCCCAAATCAAATCATAGGCGCAATTTGGGGGGCTAGGGGCTTAGCCCGCCCAAAAACGAAATTTGACAAAATTGGCCCCCAAGATTCCCAGTATCCTAGCAGAAAATGATATGAGTAAAACCAAAAACTTCAACAAAAATGTGACAAACCTAAAACAAAAAAATGTGGCCAAAACCTGAAACTTGTTAGTAATTTCCACATCTTTATTAACAAATTTACTTCTTTTATGTATTTTTAGTAAAGTCGTGTTGACAGTTGACATGGTAAGGCACTTTTGGAGTATATCATTCTCAAAGTTGTAAAAAATAAAGAGCATTATATTTTAAATGCACAATTTTTTTCCTTAAGGGACCACTCTTTCACTATTTTTTTTGCAAAGTGCTAAGGCTTGCCTCATACCTTCAGGATTACCAAGACCCCAGCCCCCCTAAGAACGGAAGCAAATTGCGCCTATGTTTACAATGCTTGTCACTGACTGCCCCTAGATTTTTAAGATAAAAGTCGAAATGAAATAGAGAATTATTGCAAGTTGCCTTATTAAGCTCGGGAATTATTAATACCGGCCTTATTTAAATAGTGCCTGTACCCATAATTTAGAGTTATTGCAAATCATGTTGACAGTACCATTAACCCAAAAAAGGAGGAAAAAATTTAAGTAAATTTTCTTTATTGTTTTGTGTTGTAGGGTTTTGTTTAACACAATTACAGAAATCGATTTAAAAAACAAGGTTTTAAGTATTTTTACTTCTAAAAACTTTTGCACTTTGTGGTCGGCAGCCGTTCGGTTAGACGAACAGTTCCGAAGTTAAAATAAGACCATAATAAGGCACGACCTAAAACCAATATATATAAAGCCAGGCACTATACTTATTAAGGGAGTCCTTATTCTACCATGCATCTGCGCAAGTTCAGATATCAAAATAAGGCCGGTATTATTAGTGCCTGACCTTATTTTACTATGCAATAATTCTCTAATAATTAAAATGAATTTTGAGTTAATGACGTTTTGGTTGTTTGTTGGTAATTAAATTAACATGAATCAAGTCTTTCTAATATTATCTTACATCTTTTTTCAGAAATGCTTTATCATTTTTTTAACGGTGTGTTTTCGCGGTATATTCACTTTTTTTTATTATAGAATGCCTAATTATCACACAATCAGGACAAAGAAAAATTACAGCAATTTTAAAAAACAGAAACGTGCGCGTGAATAGATCGAAAAATAGGCTCTTGGCCAAAATTTCACAATAGTAAAACTGTTTTTATTATTAAATTATAATATATAAAATAATTTAAAAATACCTCACCAACCCAGAAAAATTAAAATTTTAACAAAATTGTCTATAGTTTTTTTATAATTTTTAAAGTTGATCAAAATTTATTCCACAATTTGCGAGTTCAATCAACTTCACAATGTTGCCAGTGCCTATGTGAAAAGCGCCACGTTAAGCAAATATGCCAACAAAGGAAAAAGCAATAGAAAAGGAATGTCGTAGCTTGTATCTTTTGTGACGTAGGCACACTCCAACTACGTCATCGGACTATGCGGCGTTTTAAATAATTTCGCGGGCATTTCCACATATATGCAAATTTTAGCATTACTACAAAAAATCTTGCAATTTCCGGGAAAAAGGGAATAAACGGAATAAAATCCAATCTATATACACTGAAAATTTGCTACCTTAGGTGTACATGCCTAAGGGCCTCTTGCAGCAAGAAAAATTTCGTGCAGGAAATCTTTCAAACTATAACAACAGCTTTCAGTAGCGGATTTACATATTTGCCGCCCGTAGGCTATTAATTTTTGCCGCCCCTTATTTTTTAATTTTTCCTCGGGGAAAAAATTTTAAAGAGTAAAAAAACAACAGGGGCCTCACTTTCATTTTTCTACTCCTACAATGCTTTAAATCGATATAAACAATTTATAAAGTAAATCTGCCGCCCTAAGCTCCAGCCTACAGAATATAATACGCAATATTTTTCTTGCAACAAGCCAAAGTCGGTCTATATAAGGTCACGACATTCGGCCATATTGCTTTAATGTGTTATGACGACACATCGCCCATTTTTCGGCCATGTTGTTTAGTGCCGGAGATATACAGTTTATTGTATTAGTAGAACAACCGTTTACACAACAGTTTTTAATTGTTATTAAGTTGTAAATTCTTTTACTTTAAATGAAAAACATTTGGAATTACATCTTTCAACAAATATCACTTCCAAAACAATGCAAAATGAAATGCGCAAATTCTAGATGCCACTGGATTGATCATCAGCTTTGATTTCACCCAGTCTTGGCAAGTTTTCTCCGTGAAGCGCCCTTTCTTGCGTCCCCGACCTCGATCCGCCTAAAAGTTGAGGATATGTCGCAACCTTATAAATGTAAACTAACCTTGGCAACAAGCCCGTAATTTTGATCATAATTTTAGTGATTTTAAACATACCAACCTCAAAAAAATGTTACTAGACAAAAACTTAATCTTGAAAAGCGAACCGTGTTGGTTAAGGAATATTTGTAAATAACAAATAAAAAAATTATTTGTGTATTTATTTTTTTCCTCAAAATTTTAAAAAGTCATTAAATAAGTTGTTTTTTAGTTAAGGTAAGTTGGTACACCTTATTGTCAAAACCACTTGCAGCAAGATTGAATCTGCATTCAATAAAAATTGCAACAAGAAAAATGGCATGCAAGACAGGGGCGGTCATATCGACTTTCTGAGGGGGGCAAGGGCCAAGGAGGGGTGTGTGAGGTGGCAAAAAACAAAAAGTTTTGGCATTTTGGTGCCTCTAGAAAAAAATCAAATTTTAATGGAGGTTCAAAATTTTGGAAGAGCAAAAAAAAAGAAAGTCCTCTAACTTCTTTTTATTGTTTTCTTCTTTCATTTTTTTATAAAATTACACAAAACCTCTTTTCCACGTATTTGAAAAGCGGAAAAAAAGGTTCTTACTCTTCAATTCCATCATCAGCCTTAAACCTCGGACCAACCTTGGGGGACCCTCAATAAATGCCCATATTTGCCATTAGACATGTATGAAACACAATAAAATAGAAAGGATGTCGCATACAAGGGGGGATGCCCCCATGCCCCCCTATGACCGCCCCTGATGCAAGAAAGCTTTCAAACTGTAAAAACAACTTTAAAAATAAGTTCTTAAATAAACAAAACACTTCTTAATCGGATTTTGCTATGCATATTTTACATTATTAGTTAACATAAAGTGTTAATTTGTATTTACCATTTACGCATTTTTTATCGTGTCAGAACTAAGCTTGATAAAGTTAAAGTTAAAACGGTAAGCCCAAAAGATTTATTCCTCTGTCGACTAACGCTTTAATTAAGGTAAAAAATGGAGCTAATCTCCCCTTAAAGCGGACCATCGTAAAAATAAAAGAAAAAAACGAAAAAAAAGCTTTAAAAACGTTTGATAATAAAAGAGGTCCCTGGTCGAACATCTGGCGAAAAATTTATGACTTTTTACGGGAATTCGGGAATACATTTTATATCCGGAAGCGCTGAAGGGTAAAATTGAGATGTTTTGCTTAGTTTTGAAATTTGTTTTTTTTTAGTTTTTATGGATTTTATTTTGGATGTATAACAGGGGACGTTTCATAAACTAAATTAATAAAATTTAGGGATGTTTCACGTCACCGAAAAATTGACAATAATTATTTTATGTTTTACCCATCTATTATTGATCTGTAATACCTTAGAAACGGAATATGTTATGGTAGCAATAATACCTGCTATCACACCTAGGGCATTATAAGCGGGCATTATAATAATCCCCGCTTATAATGCCCTAATGCGCTAATATGGAAATTTTATTGCTTATCCAATTTTATTTCTCTCACAATAAAGATCATGTTTATACAAAAATAATTTTTCTTTAAACAATACAAAAAATTAAACTTTATTTCCAAAATAAAAATTACAATTTTGTATGAAATGTCCCGAAAAATGTAGCTGATCCCACTATAGAATGGTCGGTGTTTTTTGTGATGGTAGCAGCGGTGGTAGCACTAACGCTATTTTGTATAGAAGAACATTCCATTAAAGAATTTTCAATAGTCGATACGGAATTAACCTCGGAATTAACTGAATTGGCAATCATTTTGGCTACTTTGTTTTTGGATGAAATACTTTCTTCTATATATCCTTCAGCTACCGAAGACCTTTTCCATTTCCCATGTTCTTTTAGCGTTTCAAACGAAGCACCTGCCTCAACAAGTAAAGTTGACGATGTGCGACGCAAACAGTGGCCGGTGTAAGCTTCTGCATTATCCAATTTTTAAAATTTTGCGATCAATGTTGGGACGCTTTCTATGGTATTTTTTCCAATGGGTTGTACTGTACATCGACCCTTTCTATAGGTAAGAAAGAATCTTCGCTCCTTTATTCCAGCTGGTCTTAATGTTGTGTACTTTTTTATTAAATTTAAAGCGCCTAAATCAACTTTTTGAAGTTGAAGTTTTGACCTTTATAACCAAGACTGTTCCTCTATCTTCAATGTCATCAATAGTCATTTTGACCAACTCATCTCGTCTTAAACCTCAAAAACACCCATTACCAATATGACTTTGTGTACCAAGTAGATATCATCAGGAGCCTTCTTAATACATTTTAATATTTGTTCTCCTTCCAAAACTTTAGACTTCTTCGGACGTATCCTTTCAACTTAACTTTTAAAAAAGATATGAGACGATGGTATTGCGAAATGTCTATATTTTCATAGATCATCAACGTAGACCTTAGGGTGGAATACTTGGTCCAAAGAGAGTTCGGACTGTATTTTTCCGACTAAAAATAATAAAGTTTGTTAAACATAAATATGTATTAAAATAATAGTTATTTATTAGATAAGTGAGTTATATTACATATAAGTCACGCAAGAAAAGTTTAACTCTCGAGCCCGAAGGGCGAGAGAGGTAATTTTCTTAAGTGACTTATATGTAATAACTCACGTGTCTAATACCCTGAAAATATACCATTAAAACGGTTTCGGTTATTTGAAGAATTGCGTTCGTATCTTCCAAATACCAAATATGCCATACTCCCGATCATACTGTTGCCTTGATTTAACTGGCAAAAGATTTTCGGTCGCTTTTATGGCTTTTCTCTTATATTTTGTGGAATTTCTTCCATTTTGAGCAAATCGTTAAATAAAAAATGCCAACTGACTAACTGATAGAAACATCAAAGTCAAACTTAACACCAGTCATTATCTACTTACGTAAACAGGTACAGGTGCAACTTATTTTTTATATTGCGAATAAATAATGTCTAATGCTTACGAGTTGTAGCAATGGCCTACATCAGTACAGTAAATGTGTTTATATTATTGCCAAAACTATTGCGTTGAATGCTAACACCAGTAAAAACGGCAAAATAAACGGGACCTAGCCACATGACCTAGCATATATCAATGACACCGTTGTTTATTTGGACGATATTAAAATTCGGTATAGTATAGTTTTGTTTTATTTATCATGTCTCGTAAATCTTAGAAAGCCTTGAAATTTTTAAAGAGTAAATCATGTGCCGTCAAACAAAAGGTTTCTTTCGCCAAAGTCGGTCTATATCAAGGTTTATATAGGGTCGCGACATTCGGCCATATTGCTTTGACGTGTTAGGACGTCACATCTCCCATTTTTCGGCCATGTTGTTCAGTGCCGGAGATATACAGTTTATTGTATTAGTAGAACAACCGTTTACACAACAGTTTTTAATTGTTATTAAGTTGTAAATTCTTTTACTTTAAATAAAAAACATTTAGAATTACATCTTTCAACAAATATCACTTCCGAAACAATGCAAAATGAAATGCGCAAATTCTAGGCGCCACTGGATTGATCATCGGCTTTGATTTTACCCAGTCTTGCTCAACTTTTCTCGGTGGAGTGCCCTTCCTTGCGTCTCCGACCTCGAACCGCCTAAAAGTTGAGGATATGTCGCAACCTTATAAATATAAACTAACCTTGTTCTTTCGCTAATAAATGGATGTTCAAACACGATAAAAAATTTGACTTGAAAATTTTTTTTTGGCGCTGACCACGAATCTACATTATTTTAAAAATTTAATACCTCTAATTTCGTTACTATCTCTAATAAAAATATTAACAACATTTATAGAACCTTTTCTGTTCGTAATGATAATTAACGTCATGAAGGCTAACCTTAATATATAAAGGGTTCGTCATAAAAATAAGTTGTGCATTTGCTTTTATAGTATAACTGGACAAGCTCTGGAAAGCCTGTAAAGATTTAATTCTTGTGGAAAAAATTATATCTTACTTTACCTAAGGCACTAAGGTATGTTAGTACTTAGACGTTTAGAAACATAGATGTAAAATGAATTTTACATCTATGTTTAGAAAGAAGGAAAAGGTTTAACGTATGTATGTAAAGATCTATTTAATGGTAAAAAAGCCACAAGCGTCATAAAATAAAAACGGCAAACAACTATTTCTTTCTAAACGCGTCGTTTAAATAGTGTCCGAGCGACAAAAAGAGAGAGAGAGAGAGAGACAGAGAGGGAGAGAGAGACAGGGAAAGAGAAAAAATGTAAATAGAAAAGTTTTAGGCATCACGTAGAATTCAGTGGAGGACATAAAGTTTTTTTTTTTTAAAGGGAACACCCTGTATTTTTATTATCAGGTAAAAGGTATAAGCTGTAAAACACACTACTATTGACATATTTATTTTTAATAGTTTCGGATATATGGCCATCATGATTTTTTTAATGATAGGCCCTGTATATTATTTTACCGTTGCAAAATATTTTGAGAGCTTTAGTAAAATAACACATTTGATATGTTTATCTCTTATAGTTTTGGAAATATGACCATCTTAATCTAAATAATATATGATATAATTTTTATTACACATTATCTAATCCACTACGATTTGGAAGCTCATATTTCCAAAACTATTTAGAAAAAATCATTTTAAATGTGGAATTTGTTTAAAGGTCTCTTAGATGCCTTTTACGTGGTGATACAATATAGAGTGTTTTATTTAAAAATGCTATTTTATTATCAACTTCTGAAGATGTCTACATTAACGAAACTATGAAAAATTTTGTATATTAAATGTAGAATATTTTATGACTTTTAATGTGACTTTTCTATTAATGACAAAGCATACAGAATGATCTATTAAAAAATACTTCACTTTGGGTTATAACTTTAAAATATAAGTCAACGAAGAAAATAGCGGATCTGAATTTTATGTAAAAATCCCTAAAACTTTTCTATATCTAATATCAAGCAAGTTACAAGTGCTTGGCCAAATTGACCAAATTTGAAAAACACTCTGTATCTTCAAAATGGATCGAGTTAGCCATGATTTACTTTTACCACAATCCGATTCAAAAATCAAAATCGAGATTGTGAAATCAGATTTGTTCTATCTCTTTTAGTTTTCGCTTTACCCTGCAAGGTTAACGAAAGGGCGGCACCCTGTACACAAAAAACACTTTTTCCCGTTTTCGTTTCATATTCTTCGAGTTGACGATGCTGAAAAGGATTTAAGTTGCGGGCATGTTCCCCCAAAAATTTGATAAGTAAACACCTCACGCGCGGTATCGCAGAAACACTTTTATTAGAAAAAGGGGGAAAGTGTCAAGGGATACGAATATCTGCGTGCAGATGGCAAACACAAGCTCGCATTTTTGTTGCAGCCCTTGTGGAAAAAATGTTCAAACTTTCGCAATAAAGAATAAAGTGTAGACAATCAGTAGCGGCAAAAATGAGAAAACGTAAAGATAAATGCCGTTATATAAATTAATTTAAATTATAAATATTTTCGGTGTGAATATTCTTTTAGAAAAAGGAGGAACTTTAAAATCATTGATGTATAAACAGCTGTTTCTTCCCCACTCCAAACCAACATTCCACCAGCTCTACGGTCAAAATAGTCGGAGGACTGGTGGCCGCAGAAACCGGTAGAATTTCCAAGAAAACGCTTTTTTGTACCATTCCGATTCCGGAATGACAGCAATAAAACGCACCTATTGTCGTTTCAAATACACCCGCCGACCAGTTTAAAACTTTAAATTTACATAATTAATTTTCTGACTTCAATATATTGTAATAATAAATATGTTTTTTTTAAATATTATGTCATCATTTTTCCTGTCACAGAAAAAAATAGTGTATATTATACATGGGAACATTTTTAGATTTTAGCTCTCGGTTTATTCTCACCCTTCTCGTCGCGTCGAGAGACAATACAACCTGAAGCTAAAATCTAAAACTATTTTCCTTTGTATAATTAATAACTATTTTTAGCCATTCCCTATTATTACCTTAAAAACTATTGGGTTTTGCAATTATTGTATTATCTATTATACTATAATTTTCAAAATAGATTTTTCTAAGTTCTTTACTTTTGATAGTCAATTTCTGTAGCACTTTTGCTAAAAATGGAAATTGTGTTTTTACGGTGATAGGATTTATAGTTTATTAAATAAGTTTAAAACATCGTTTCTACCATCATTTATTTTGTTAATATACCGATAACAATGGAGGTTAATATGACAATTTAGAAGGCCATTTTCTTAAAAACTAAATCATATAGATATAGCGTATGGCACACGTCTTTGTTTAAACTCGCCTATAAAATCCATTTTAAAAAAATATACAGTGTGTTCCATTTAAAATAGTAAAGTTGAGACCGCTTTCGAATAAACCGGAAGTGCCACATAAAAGCTAATACCTCAGAAATATCAATTCAAATCCAACCATACATCCAACCAAAATTAAAAGTTCGCACCACATAAAAAATGTTTCTACATGTTTTTAAAAAACGGTTTCGTTATAAAAAGTTCTCGCTGTTCTAAAACCTAAACGGCGATTATTAGATACAATTTATGTTACTAGTATACGAGGTACCTCAAGAAATATGAATTCTGGTCAAAAGGAAAGTACCCTTATATTTTTAAAAATATCGAATCTTATTATAACGAAACAAGTATTACTTTTTAATATTCTTACCTTAATTCGCAAACCCCGTATCTCCATAACCGAATGCCAATGATAAATAGTAAAATGGTTAAATAATTATACAAAATATTTTCTTTCCCCAGGCAGGCAAAACCGGTCTGGGTCCTTATTCTTGAAACTGGGGAGCAGCGTTCTCGTAAGAAAAGTGGACGGAGTTCTCTCGAAAAGCTTAAATAGGTATTCTTGAACGCAAACGACTGCTCCCATCACGCGACTGTAAGGAAAACAGCCCGGGAAGTGAACGATCATTTCGGCGACGTGATCGAGTCCGTTGTCTTATGCTCAAGAATTAGGACCCTGGGGAGAGAGTAGTGGTAGATAACATAGAAAAGCAGGATTTTTTTAGCTGTTTTTAAAGGGTTATATAAATATTTTTATAATACACCAAAACATCTTAAAAACTGTCAAAACAAGAAAAAGTCACAAAAACGTCGTTATCGCAAAAATATTAAAACCTACTACCTACGCAACTTCCCCTGGCCCGTAAAATTGTCGTATCATGTACAAAACTTGGAAGCAGAAAAAAATTAAATTGTAGAAGAGTTTAATTAAAATCAGGGTCAGTATTGCAGCAAAATCAATCAGATAAGCTTGTCGGGAATTCGGGAAATTCTTACAAAAAAAACAAAAAAAAAAAAAAAAAGTTTGAAAATAAATAGTACCATTCTTTGGTGCTTTATCTAGAGCTTTTGCCTTTTTATATGCCATTAAAAATAAGCTCAACTTTCCAATTTTCTAAAATTAAATTTATAGACTGCTACGCTACTACGCCACTGTTTTTAAACAAAGATAAATGGTCCAATGTCCGAAGTGATTCTGCACGCACGGCTGTGTTAGATTATGGTAATATCACTGTCTGGAAGTTTTCTGTCCAAAGAGAGATAAAAAAGTTTTATCGCGAAAAGAAGAAAATTCTGCATCAAGAGATTTTACATAAGAAATACGACTTTTATTAAAAACCTATCAAAATGTAACCTTTCTGACAGTTATTCAAATAAATAGGAAAAACTTGAGAAAAAGTATGTCTCTATAAATCCTGCATAAAGCGATGAATAAATTTAGTACATTCTTTAAAGACTGACTTCTTTTTTAAAAAAGGTTATTTTGCCTTCAGCATACAGTGTGTACCAAGTCAGGTGTTACAAGAGAACAAATGAACCAAACATTTTTGAATTTTCAAAACGCATTTTGGCAAAAACTTATCCCATGGTCCAAAACTAAAATATATAAAATTCCACCACAATCGGTACAGGGCGAGTCATAACTAGAAATATTAAAAATGACCAAGGGTAAAGTATTTTCATTTAAAAAAGTGCAGAGGTAAATATTGTAGAAAATTTTATTTTATGTTAGTTGTTTTAATTAAGAGCATTAAAATATTGGATGTTCGTTGTTTTTTCGTCACAGAAAAAAATAGTATATTATACACGGGAAAAATTTAAGATCAATGTTTTTTGTCCCTCTTCGCTTCGCGTCCGGAGAAAACACAATCTCGAGCTCAAATCTGGGGCTTTTTCCCTTGTATTATAAATAAATTTTTTTGGTAACTAGAAATACCCCATTTTAAGTTTAAACATGCAAAATTACTAATAATTCTTTTTATATTTACCCTATTAATATAACGCCAGTAGTCAATGCCAATGGGCCTAAACTGTCCTTCACTTTAGAAAGGTGTTTTAAAAATTCTTTGTTTTAATTATTTTGTAAATTTGAATTGATATAGAATTAATAAAGAGCATCAAAACATCTTTTAAAAAGGTCCTCTTGTTGTATTAACATTAAATGACAGTTTCCGAGAAAAACGACTTAAAACATTTACATACGTTAAATTAGAAATTCAGGTTTTCAAAATTAACAGAGCAAGCCTGGAAAACAAACGTTGTTTTTGGGTAATTTGCTATTGATATGTATGCAAAATTTAGCGAAAATCAGTTCACTAGAACAAAAAATAATTAGAAAAAATATGTTTCTTCCGTTAATTTTAAGTTTTTAAAAAAATTGTATATAAGTTTGTTGCATTAATTTTTCGTGCAGAATCGCCCACAGAAATCCTGACGCGTAATTTCCGGACACCCTGTATAACGATCTAGCCCAACTTACCTTTGATTAAAAGTTGATGATTTCAAAGATACAGGGTATTAAAAATTTGTTCGGGTTTAAGTTTCTTATACTTAAATATGTAATTGTGTTAGTAATGGGTGTATTGTCAAAATATTTGGCTAAAGGGGTTTTGAGAGGTGAGAAATTATAATTTTCTATCAATTATATTGTATACTCTAGAAGGCGACATGCCTTAACTTTCAAATGAAAAAGGACATCAAGATTGGGTAAAATTTAGATAAAAAGGAGTAACTTAAACTATGTTTTGGCGTAAAAATAAGTGTGGTCATGTAGCACCACGTTTTAAAGATCCTTTAATTTCTTACTTAACACGACTGTTTTTTAAAATCGACCCTGCCTTGTTGCCACCCACTTACAACAGAAATTAAATAATGTGGGAAAAAAAATTGTATAAAAGTTTCATAGTTTTTATCTGTTATGAACAACAGAAACAAATGAATATTAAAAAGGTAAGGAAAATGAAGAGGTAAACTTTTCCTAAACACCCTGTGCATTATTACCATTAAAAAGTCTTTGAAACGAGATTTAAAAAATAGTTTGGGAAATACAACCACCTAAATGTAAAAAATAGTAGATATACATATTTTTGCACTATACCTACGGCACCGCACTAAGTTAAGTGCGTACAGCTTAGACCTGTAGATATAATGGAAATTATATCTAGATTTAAATTGTCATATTTCCGAAACTATTAATGATAAAAACCCTGTACAATATTTAGGTTAACATTTTAAACGCTTGTAAGGCTGAAAGGCTTGAAAGCGGTTTGAGTAGAGAAGAAGATAAAGGTGGGGAGGGGACTTCTTCTAAAAACATCACTGTATACCATTTATTTATTAAAAGGACAGAAACATTCTTCCTATTTATTTGTTTTAAAATACATCTTTAATGGTTGGTTACTTAATCCACTTCCTAAACATGGGTTCACATTTAATTCATTCTGAAAGCGATGCCGCCAAGTACACAAAAAATAAAGTAAATAAACCCTTTTGTGAACAATTATTTATTGCAGCAAAAAATATTTAACCCGACGAGTTTTTAGTACCACGCCACGTGCCACCGGTTTTATAGTAGGACAGAGGCGAAATAAGAGAATGTTTTTAGTAGGTGATACGTGTTTTAGCAATGTTTTTTTATTATTTATCTAAAAATATGTAATCAGGCTCTGTCCGAGGCTATGTGCATTCGAAAAGGTTTGTTTACTTTATCATTTTTTGTGTACTTTGCGGTATTGCTTTCAGAATGAATTAAATGTGGGCCCATCTGTACCTAAAAACCTATTTACGATAGTTTAAATTGCATATCAATAAGGGATTTATTTATTCTAAACAATATTTATATCGCGAATTTTATTATCGGATCTGCCGTTGGTTCGAAATTGAATTCATCCATTTTTCAAGGTGTCTGGAATAGTATATTACATTACAAGTGTGGAAAATGACTAATTTCACACGAGTGGGAATATTGTAGCACGAGAGGTTAGCCGAGTGCGACAAACCCAGGAGTGTAAGAAAGTCATTTTCACACGAGTACTGTACACTATTTTTCCTACGACCACAAATTATTCACCAAAAAAAAAAAAAAAATTAAAGTTTGTCTGTTCAGAAAAAATAAAAAACAATTGAGAACTTTGCAACACTAGGGTGATATTTACTTTGCAACACTAGTGTGATATATACTTTTCCTCACTGCTATATTATACTGTTTTGACAATATTTTTACATCGAAAATCACCTACCTAGAAGCATTATATAACTTTTATCATTTTGGAATTTAAAAAGGCCCCCACTTAATAAAAATTGTATGGTTTTGTTAGGTAATAACGCTAATAGTTTAATACGGTTTTCTGCTATTATAAGGGTTTTTAAAAATTATCGATTCTTACATATTTTAGACACTCTTCTAAATAAAACGTAAGTGGTGCATATCCAAAATATTCCGTTTTTTAAAAAATATCAGTAAATAAACTTACGGGACCGGGGAGTGAAAAGGGGTGCTGGGTGGGGTAAAATTGGTAAAACGAGTTAATGAAACTGAACATCACATGTAAAATTAAGTAAAAATAACAGTTTTTCCTCATATTTTTAAGAAAAAATATAAAAAATATGAAAATTGTAAATGCATAACCTAAAGTCCTTAAAGTAAGGAAAAAACGACTACCAAACGTCAGTTACCATGCAAAATATGGAAAGCATTTGGCAACGTCGGAAGGGTCTGATTCTATTTATGAATGGATAAAAGATTCATAAAGTGTGTATTAGCCTTAGTTTTAATTAGGGATTTAAAAAAAGATTTAACTAGTTGTTTGAGTACACGAAGAAAGAGAGGAAGGAATTTGATCTATAGGCTTTTTTTCTCTGGCGCTTTAGGTCGAACGGTCAAGCGGCAAGGCTGCCTCTATAAAGTACGTGCTCAAAGGTAGAAGGGAGATTTTAAATTTGATCTACTTACCTGACAACACTGTGCCAGTCAGTGAAAGTTGTTTTTGTGGTTATGTCTATTTTTGTTTATGTTTTTATTTTTTTCGTAAATTTTAATAAATATAAAATAAGATGATTTTCGCTAATTTGGGTTCTACCGTTTAAGGTAAATAAAAAGTTTTTTTTACTGTCACTACAATAAATATGTCACTTGCAAAACCAATAGCAGTTTTTAGAATGACATCATAATATGTATCACACCAGTGTTGTAAAGTACTTTGCAACACTAGTGCTGTAAAGTACTTTGCAACACTAGTGTGATATAACGCATTTTCTATGCATGAAATCAGTGTGCTATTTGCTATTTTCACAAGTGGTCGTAGGAAAATGTATTTTCTCTGTTAATTTAATTTCTTTTTCATTGCACATCGTTTATTAAATACTGAAATTGTCAACCCCTTATTGTGCACTTTATTTAAATATTCATATCAAGGGAAATCAAGAGCAAAATTTAATTTTAAAAACCTTATTAACATCTTTTTTTCCTACTTTGGAAAAATGTCACTAAAACGTGTCCGGGAATAATTGAAAACCATCAGGTCTGAGTAAACTCCCCTACATGTTGTTAAGTAAAATTCATTTTACACAGAATTTTGCTATCTTTTTGAATCAATAATGTTTTTTTTTAGTTTGTGCGGTTCAAGTTTTTGCATTATCATATTGTAAAAAATGCAGAGTTTTCGGTAAGAATAGAAGAGAGAGAATAAGAAAGAATATATATACAGTGTGTCCAAGATAAGGATCCCAAGCATGGGAATCTCAGTACCTATTGGAGATACAGCTTAGGTTAAATTAGGAAAAAGTTGTGTTTTTAAAGCATATTTCCATGCCGTTTAAAAACTTGAAAAAATTTTATGGCCTACTGAGATATTTGGCAAAAACGAAAATTTGACTATTTCGATTTTATTTTTTCTGACTTTATTTGAAGAGATATTTAAAAAAACTAATAACACTTTTTCATTGGCACTTTTTAGCTAACTACACGATGGTATTTTTAGATTTTATACCCGACGTTTCGTTTTCAAGAAACCATCATCAACTTTATTTTTTTATATGGCTCGAAAAAAAGTATACCCTGTATCTGATCCCATTTTTTATTACAAATTCATCGATGTATCATATGTTATATTTTAATTTATAGTTAAAAGAAAAATTGCATTTTTTCTATTTTTTAAAGTTATTTTTAAGTAGGCCTTGCAAACAAATGCTTGGACGTTAATACCTGTTACCGTATCTGTAACATAATTTAATATCATTATAAAATAGTATTTGTCGTTATTACCCTGTTTGTCGAGTTGTTGTTTTTAGAGCAATTGTTCTTATTGTTACTGTTGTCACTATTATTGTTTATTGGTGAATAGCTAATATCTTATTGTATTATTACGGTCGAATATGCAGGATGGATTCACCAAAAGTGACTATTTGGTGAGGTTTATGATGCTCGCCCACTTTGGCGACGCGTCGCGACGAGTCAAAATGGCTCCGGACAAGTTTACATGTATTTAAATGGAACACTGCCAATATAGACGCACCGCTTATATTGGCGGGGGTTAATTTAATTATATGTAAAGCAACTCGACGAATTTAATGCGCGACACGCGACGCTTCGTCTAAGTGGGCGAGCACCTTTATGGGCTGCCGGCGTCATCGGGCCGTACATCTTCGAAAATAAGGTGAGAAAATCAGTTACCTGTGATTCTTGTGGCCAAAAATTGAGAATATGGATCTGGACGATATGTGGTTTCAACATGATGGTACCACTTGCCACACTCCCAACGAAACAATGGCTCTTTTACTCTTCTAAATTCAATACCCGTGTAATCTCATGTCGTGGCGATGTTAATATGCCACCATGATCATGTGTTCTAAAACTTTTGAACTTCTTTCTTTGAAAATATTTAAAAGAAAAAGTGTACGTCAATAAGCCAGAAACAATTTAAGACCAAAAGTATGAGATGATTCAGCACATTAAACTTCAATTATGTATCAGAGTCATTGAAAATATGAACCATCGGATTGAGGTATGCCACCGAAGCCGTGACGAGCATTTGGCCGATATTTTGTTTTACACATGATTGTCATAGATCCTTCTATCGTAATAAAAAATATTAAGAGAATTCTCTGACAACTTTTGGTTTTATCTACATTTCACATCGTTGCGTTTTATTTGGACCACCTTTTATTAGCGTTTCTGTGACAAGAGCTTATTACTGTTAGTATATCCCACCACTTTAAGTGCTTTTGTGGGAAATAAATATAATTTAAAAAAACTAAAAAATACGCTTTCATGTCATATCAAAATAAAAAGTAAAAAATAAATATAGCTTAAACAAACAATATAAAAATACGCTTTTAAAGCACATCGAACTAAAAAGTTGTTTTTTTTTAACAGTTCCAAAACAATAATAAATTAATCTAATATTATTAGAAATAAATTTTTCGTATATCGAGCTTCTGACGCTTTTTTGCAATAATACTAGTATTTTTCATTCATTATTGTTTTAATTTTATTTATTATTATTTTTTAAATAATTTTTTAGTTCAATGTGCTTGAAAAACGTATTTTTAGTTTTCATTTTAAACTATATTTATTTTATCAAAATGGTAATAAAGTTATAGGGGGAACCATCTATGAGAAAAACCCCGTATCTGCTATAATACTTTCGGCAAAAACTGCTTTTTCATCTATCTTTTCGGTGACTCTTCATATATTTTTAATAGCCTTTTATTTATTCACATCCAATTTGTCACAAAATGAATTATTTTAATCA
Organism: Listronotus bonariensis; assembly: GCA_014170235.1. Taxonomy (NCBI): domain Eukaryota; kingdom Metazoa; phylum Arthropoda; class Insecta; order Coleoptera; family Curculionidae; genus Listronotus; species Listronotus bonariensis. The sequence continues at coordinate 130,557 of JACEGR010001773.1, read as the reverse complement.
CTAATTTCGACAATGTCCAGTTGCCAAGTGTCCTTCTGAAAATTTCATCGTGTTACTCGGATACGCGAGATATCCGAAATTTCGAACACGGCAGCAATGCAGTCGGTTATCAGGAGGGAAATGCCAATTTGGGACCGCACAGTGTTGCCAGATTCTAGTAAAAGTTACTTATTGCTTTAAAAAAAAAGGGCTTATTATAGGCTAAGTTTATGAAGAAAAGTTCATACAAACATGTGCCCGAAAAGTATTTTTTGATGTTGTTACATGGTTGTTAGTAAATATTAAAAAGAAAATAATTAAAAATTCCTATGTTTATTGTGTGATTTAGCGATACGCAATTTAACTGATTTTATTTTTTTCTCGAATACTGAGCAAGATACGAAAACAGTTTTAGAGTTAAAAAGTTAAAAAACTGTTTTTCTGTTTGCCCAAGTAAAAATTACCTAAAAATCAGTGGCATACATTCTTTTGTAAGTATATATAAAATTAATACAAAATAAGCCCCCTATGGTTATAAATACCACTCCCAAATTTTATTAAATCGTAGAAGGTATATTTAATATACCTATGTAATAATAAAACAAAATAAAGATTTTTAAAAAGAAACACCCTGTATATATTAAAGAAAGTTGTTAAGGCATCGATTAACAGTTAAATTTTTTATTTATTTTTCATTTTTAGGTCTTAAAAATTGTCAAAAAATTCTCTCTCTCTCTCTATTTTTTTCCTGATTTTGGTCTCTTCAGGTCCAATCCACCACTCTCCTACTTCCGGACTATGCTTTCCAGGGCTTCGTCAGCGGAAAATCTGGATAATCGAGCTCGTAGCTCCCAGAAATTCCAGAAAAGAAAACAAATAATTCAACAATCGATGCAATGCATAAATTGTCGGCTGTCAAACCAAGATCTGCTACTGGTTTTACGTATAACCTTCACTTTCACTACTGACAGTTCCCATGGCACGCCCATCTATTTCCCGCTATTTGAGAAATACCTCGTGTTCACCACCAAACAGGATACCATCAGCTTATACGAATCTTCGCTCACAGCGCTTAGATCCAGAAGAAAGATGCCGTCAATTTAGCGTGAATCTTTCCTTGATCCCCGAAGGTAAAAACGTTCGTACGACACCTCTCGCCACTCCGGGAAGACCTTTGTAGTCCTCTACGCACGTCCGCACTGTCCGGAGGTCAAACAAAGAGTCTTGTCAAAAAATTGATAAGTTTTTCTGATTTTACAAGGTTTTTTTAAGCTTCTTATCTCTAAATTTGTTAGGGTCATTTGATTTTATACTCTGTATACTATACACGTGTCCTAATGAATATTCTATAATATTACTTTTAAAATGTAAGGTTTTTCAGAGATAATCTGTTCAAAGAAGATAGAATAAAACATATTTATGTGTTTCATTATTTTAAAAATTCTGCACGAGAACTTAAACGAGTTTCGATAAATAAATCCGGCAACACCGTTGTAAATCCCATTCCCACTGAATGTTTAGGGTGGCACACGCCGAATTGAAGTGCATTTTGGGCAATCCGAAAATCGTGCGCCGTCCGATTGCACGTGCCGGCGGCCGGAGTCATCGTTCGAGCATACGCGACCGCACGTTGTTACGCGCGCGAGAATATAAACAAATAAAGACAGTTTAAAATTATTATTGGCAGCTACTTATAAATAAAAATTAAATTGAAATAAATAAACAAAAAAATGGTTAAATAGGTTGATAAACAAGTTATTATAAACTTCTAAAGTATAATGTGCTAAAATGTTAAAAATGATATCGAACAATTTTGAAATGCCAGTGGTGGAAATACAAGTTGAAAAATGTGTATTTTATAACAATTATTTTTCTTTATTTTTAACAACTTATTTATAAATAAAGCAAAATAATCCCCACTTTATAAGGTATATACCGGGTGTAAAATTGTAAATTTAAACTCCTCTTAACTTTTTTATTGTTTATCGTACAAAATAAAAAAAAATAACAGTTTGTTAGGTCAATTTCATATTTCCTAAATCAATAATCGTTTCTTTATTATCGGAATAAGGACAAAATTTATTACAAACTGGTATTTTTGTTTATTCTGTATGATAAAAAAATAAAGAGCGGGGTAAGTTTATAACTTGCCACCCGGTACAGTGCATCCGCGGATGGACTTACCTATAGCTGTATATTTTTTTAATGTTTTGAAAAAGTTATTTTTTATAAAAATGTTTATCGTATCCGAAATGATTAAGGCTATAATAAAATTTGCCGTAGGATATACAGGGTGGTTCAAATTCTCAAAGATATTACTTACTTTTAAAATAAAAAACCTAAAACATATATTTTTAAACTAATTAAAGGGCATAAAAAATAATTAAAAGTATAAAAGGAAAAAATCTATTTTTAGAATAAAAACATTTAAAAGAATCGTCTTATACATAGATATTTAAAATAGCAAAGATTTTGGTATATCTAAAAATTTGGTAACAAAAACTTTTGTTACCACTTTTTGTGTTACTACTTTCATTCGTTTTAACTAACATTAATAATATTTGTATATAAAAACTAAAATACATTTTTATAAAAAAAAACAGGGGTAACATTTAATTTTTTCTCTAGGAATCAAAAGCGATAAAATAAATAATAGTTTAAAAAAACTAAAAACACGCTTTTATATGCAACCGAACTAAAAATTAGAAAATAATTTTTCATTAAAAAAAATATTGTCACTTCATAGTAAAAAGCGTGGGGTGCTTAATATATTAAATGTTATAATTATTATATTTGCCAATATCTATGAGGGAAAAGTTATGAAAAAATTGTAAAATGCACCCCACGCTTTTACTTTGAAGTGACAATATTTTTTTTAATGAAAAATTATTTTCTAATTTTTAGTTCGGTTGCATATAAAAGCGTGTTTTTTTAGTTTTTTAAACTATTATTTATTTTTCATTTTTTAGTTCGATATGCATTTATGTATGTATCTATGTAAAAATGCTCCAGTTTATTCACTAAAAATTCCTTTGCCATTTTGTCAAGAGTAGCTAAACCTGAGAAAAGTTTTGGATGTTGCCAAAAGATGGCAACACAGGTGTTGTTTTTATAATATAATGGATTTTTTTTTCCTGGCGATCCAAACCAGGATAACGGGATACTGTTTGCAGATTATTGCATTGTCATGGGTCCTTAATACGTGTGCAAATTTTCAAAGAAATCGAATAGCTGGAAGTTGGTAAAAATTAGGCTCAAAGATTCCGTTACATAGATAGATAGTGACAACCCAAGTTAATAAAAGCGTGTTAAAAATGGCCTTTTTTATTATATTTTTATGCTTTTTAATAAAGTAGTTTCAAAAATGTTTTTGTTTTTTCATTTTAAATTTTTCAAGGTAATATTTTCGCGCTTTCAGACGAAGTTAAAATTTTTATAAAGAATAACTTTTTTTAATATTAAATAATAGGTAACATTTTACAGGCATAGCTAAGTCAATCCGTGGAAACACGGTTTTATTTTGTAAATGACCTAAAGTAGCTTCGTAGATGCACAAATTTTAATTTTTAAATAATATTCCTATTCGCCATGGACTCAATTTTTCAAGACCCATATAAACGCGTTATTTCTTAAAATAATTATAGCTTATACACTATTTTCTAAAGCGAAAAGATTAAATTTTAGGAATATTAAAAAATATACAGGGTGTTCCATTTAAAATAACAACATTACAAATTGACGAAGATACAAATAAGATATCTCTTTCACAGGACCCTAATTTAATATTGAATTGGGGCGCCAAAAGTCTCGTCCATTTTTTCCTTATCGTGAAAAGAGTCATCAAACACTTATCCTCTACTTATGAGCGGCCAAGTTTTGCAGAGCAAAGACACCTTCAATTTTGTAGGCGTCACATTTGAGAATAACCCTAACACATTGTATCTGTAGCACGGCAGCCTCAAAAAACCTTAAATTTCTTTTTCAAGCCAAAAGTATTTTTCCCCTTTTAATTTATACACTTTGTATGTGTCTCAAATCCGACCTCCCTTTGGAATATTGTTCTCATATCTGGGGCATGGCGTCCCCCACAACCCTTGGCATGCTTGATTCCATTTAAAGAAGAGCTGTTTGCCTCATTAATTATCCAACTTTTATGGCTTCTACTCCTAAGAATTGTTCGGTATAATTCCTCCCCTTACGGTTCCCAATAGAGAAACCTGTTGTGCCGCGTGTATGCATCCCTATACGGTCCAACTGGACAGGCCCCGAACTTTTGCACTTTATTCTTAATTTTATTCCTAGCGTTTTTAGATTTTGGAACCTGCTACCCGCGAAGGTTTTTCTTTCTCACCTAAATATTAACAAACTCCCTCTTACCTCGCTTAAGACACCCACGGTACGTTAGTATTTAGGCTTTTAGCCTTCGTGGATTGTTTAGACATACAAGAAGAAAACAAAAATAAAAATATCTAATCATATCTACAAAAATACCAAATCTTGATAACTTTATGTGTTTTATTTGCGATCAACCAAAATATAGACGGCCACCCTGTATAAGCCTTATATGGTTTAGGAGACTTTAATTATTTGTTTAAAATATTAACCGTCTATTTAATTATAAATATTGAGTTTTATAACTTAATTTTACTTTATAAGACATAACTTAAACTTCTGGATTGAGTTATAACTACGAAATTACAGTGCCAAGTTATGAAACTCTATCAATTTGTCTATGATGTGCATTCGATTGTGCAAAATGAGATTATTGAAAACTAGGGTGAATAAGAGCACACCATACAGGGGTGCATAAAACTATTCCCGCGTAGTAAAAGAGGGTCATTCATAATGAGGGTGACTTCAGATCAGTTTAAATGCCGAAATAATGGTCTATTGTGATGGACAGACTGATCAATAACTGTGTTAAAAATTTAAAAAGTTTTAAGATATAAATAATAAACAAAATATAAACATGAAAGCTAAAGAGACAAGAAAACTGTACAAGGCATGCAGTGGAGTGTTTATCTGCTATTTAAAGTGATTCTTTGTGGTTTGAATAAAAATAAAGAGGTGAATAAATTTAGTGACAATGGGAAATAGCAGCTCAGGTGTGAGAAAATCAAGGAGTTTGCCGACCTCCCCAGAAGTGAGAAGAGCAAAGTTGTTAGTATATTTTTGTTAAATATATTTTAGTATAAGATGATACTAAGTGGATTATTAATAATTGTTATGATAAAAATTGGGATAACGATGTTTTTAAAATACTTTATTTGCTTTTTAGATATTTTATCTCTAAGTTTAAATATTTCGAAGTGCTATTTTTGTAATTCCAGAAATGTAGGAACAATTTGCGATTCTTAAAAACCCTCTTATAGTAGGAAAGCCCACGATGTTAAATGGGTAGTTACACGGGCAGCATAGAGACCTATTGTGTTGTAAAGCTTAAATAATAAGAAGATAAAAATGTTCTATAATGTATACTTTTTTATTGGTGCGGGAAGCGGCTATAAACTTTAAAATACGGCTCACTCTATCACCCCTATCATTCATGACCTTACCTTTCCGGACACCCTGTATATACTTTGAAACCACTTATTTTGTTTAAAAGACAAGCATATTTTTTAGTTTTATGTTTATTTCAGTTATGTAAATCAAATAATTATGTATTTATTTCTTGTTTACTTACCAAATTACTAACTAAATCTGTTACAATACTTCCTGACGCTTAAATATGCCAAATGCATTTAACATCCAATAAATCAAAAATAGCACGTTTAAATTGGATCGTAAATTTTCAAACCATTTGGTTGTTGATTACATAGAAAGCAAACTATTCTTTAAAGTGACAATAAACGTATTTTAATTTACATTACTATCAGCTACATTTTTATAAATTGAATTATCGAGAATCATCTTTTTTTTTTTGCATTTGCTTTAAAACACCCTGTGTATAGAAGGAACAGTTTAAAAATGTAAATTCGGTGCTCTTTGATAAGAAAAAAAATCACAAAAAAGTTTAAAGCAAATAAATCGGCATGCTTGTCTTCGCGGTCGCCTTTACTATATTTCTTTTATGATATGCCGGTTGATGCAGCTGGTCATCGCACTATGGGATAGAAATTCATTTTTTTGGTCAAAATTCTGAAACTTACCAATGTAACTTAAAATGAGGTGCTTTTTACTGGAAAAATATTATAAATTATTACAAATGCTTTTTGGAAACCTAAAACTTATTATATGTTATAAATTTACACCCCCTTAATATTATTATTTTGTATTGTACACAATAAACTAAAATGTCAGCCTCTTTGGTTAATTCGGTAGTATTCTAATCAGTAATCCGATGATTATTATCTCATATGATATACAGGGTACGACAATAGGTATGATTTTTTAAAATGGAATACCCTAATTAGTATATATCACCACCAAAAAAATCTTTTAAAATGCTTTAAAAAAATACTACATTTGATGTGTCTATCCCAATTAGTTTCGGAAAGATTACCATCCAAATCTGAAAAATAATTTTAAATTATTCTTAGAAGCGTAATAGAGATACAGCTTCCCAACTTTTTTATTTTTTAACGTATAAAATAAATAAAAAACACTGTTTTGTTGGGTAGATTCTGTAGAATCCATATCTTTTATCAGAATGCTTTTATCTTTTAGGATATACAGTGTAGGACAAAACAAATTTTAAAATGGAAAACCTTGTAAATTATAAAAAATCTTGTCTGTCCTTACACTCAGAAGTAGCAAAAAGTAGAAAGGCAATCGTAAGTACAAAAACTGATTAAGGAAGAGGTAAAAAAATCTTTGACAAAAGTAGCGAGACTTCGCGAGGCTGCATCGGAAACACAACAATAGCTCTTATTATTTAAACTCTTTTACTTTTTAAGTAAACAAGGCTATTGTTAAACTAAGTAGATTAAATGTTGTATATTTATGTTTACTTAAAATACATTTTCAAGTTTCTTATTACCCCAATAAAAGTCGTCATATCCTTTATAATTTTGCGTACATGTAGTTTGGAGTATCTACTTTGAAATACACAGCATGAGCCATTAAAATTTCAATTTCAATTTTCATTTAGGTTTAAAAATTAAAGTTTTTTAGCTTTTTGTTAAGGAAATTCTGAAAACCTTTGACATTAAATGTCTGGACCATAAGTTGCCCGAAACGCACGAAACACATTTCTCGGAAAACGATGATTTTCATAATAAAGTTAAACAAGTTTTAGACCTTGTGCCGAAGGCTAAGTTTTTCAGGATAAATTGTCAAACAGTACTGAACACAAATACCATAACAGTTTGAAATTTGGACCCTCTCATCTATCCAAAAATACGTACTAGAAAAAATACCTCTTAATAAATCACACCTTATTAAATTTACAACAGACTTAATTTGATTTTTGTCAAAAATATGATTTAAATAATTAGAAGAATATAAAACGTTAACATTTAATGTCAAAGGTTTTCAGAATTTCCTTAACAAAAAGCTAAAAACTTTAATTTTTAAACCTAAATAATAGTTAATTTTTATTTTATTTTTTTAAATTTAATTTTATCTTTACAATGGTGGCAGACTTGCTACCGAAACGTCGATTTTTAGTTTTTATTTACTTATTTTTAATTTTTGTAATTTTTGGTTTTTTAAAACAACTTGGCGTGTACCCAAAAATAACATCTAATAAACCTCTGTTATAAAATAAAACGTGTGTTAATTTTTTTGTTGAGCGACGACTGGTCAGTGTCGCAAATGCACATTAACTAACTTACACACAAATAAATATAATAATAGTACGACGTACGAATGACAATGCATCATCTTGTCACCACTAATTTGTACACAACTCCCCCAAAACATTTTCCCCAGCTTCCTAATTATATCACCAGAAAAAATCTCTTAACGTTTCGTAGCTCAACAGGCGATCCATCTACGAACTATACGCATTAATCAAAGTGTTTCCCAAAATATCTTATGGACTATTTTCAGATATTTATTTCTTTCGTTCGATTTTATAACCTGGAAACTCGTCTTACTTTTTAAGAATTTAAAATGAACATAGACGGAACGTTGGGTTTAATTTACTCTCTAAAAATGCACAAAAATATCGACAAAATGTCATTAAATTAACGAAAACCAAAGATATATACGAAATGATAAAATAAGGGAAATTATGAACGTGAAATGGAGCGATACAGGGAATTCAAATTAAGGAGCACAGTGTTGCAATTCGGTCAAACAGCTGATAAAGATGGGTATATCTAGATTCAATTTGGCAAAGAATATTTACATAAATTACCTGATTAGTTATTAAATATTACGAAAAATATTAGGCATCATTGTCTGACAACCTAAATAACACAAAGCAGAATAATAGTCAGTGTTTCGAGAAACTTTATATATAGCCATAAAGCGTAAGTTCTTCGTTATTTAGACTTGAACTGCAGATAAACCAAAACTGACTTCGCACGTTTTGCTTCATTGCTGAATTTTTAACGAAATTCATGTTGGCAACCACTTTAACTCTTAACACTAGTTGTAGACTAACTATTTTCTTATTTTTTATTACATTCATCCCATAAATCATAAAAATTCTTTAAAAAATAGAATATTAACTGCAACAACAGAAAGCAAAATTTGATTATGAAATGTCAAATGTTCTAAATTTGCAACTGCAACGTATCCATGTCGCTTTCAATTTGACCTGGACCTGAAAGACGAAACAATGGCAGATTACCCCCGAAGCTGGGAAGATGATGTAACAGAAGCAATAACTTTGAGAGGACATTGGATGGGCGAGTGGTGGAACCGAAACCTATAGAGGTTGAGAATCGAGAAACGACTACTGCTGTAAAAACCTCGCATGTCAAAAAAACATTTCAAATATTGTTAATAAAAATTGGTACCCAGGATCAGTTTTAACATTAAAAATTTGGATTTGATATTCTATTCTGAATTAGCTAGTCAATTATACATATAGGCAATGCGTGGAAAAGAGATAGTCTAACGAAAATACCGGCATGTACACATGAATGAATAATAGTGCTTGTTTTGTTATTACATTATGCATATGTGCAGCACCCCGATTTTTGTTTGGAAACCGCAAGTGGAGGAATTATATTGGACAATTCTTCAGAGAAAAAGCCGTAAAAATACCTATAAAAAGTGATAAATCTCCAACAGCTCGACGATTGGCGAGAGAAGGAAGCCCTTCTGTAAGTAAAGGATCATTGACGAGGCGAACAGCTAGCTCTTCTTTAAATGAAATCAAAAATGCTGAGGGTTGTTGGGGATTGAAGGTGTCTTTGCTTTGCAAAACTTGGCCGCTCATAAGTAAAGGATGAGTACCTGTTTGTTGACTTTTTCCCCGACAAGGAACATGATTGTGTTTTGGATGCGTTAAAATGAACGAGGTTTTTGGTGCTCCAATCTAATATTAAATTAAGATCCTGTGAAAGAGATATCTTCATTGCTCTGCGTTTGTTTTCCGAATCAGGTTATTGGTTAAGAAATCTGAAACTGGAGTGAAGGGTACTATCATCGTCAGCAAAACTATAAATGGAATTAGTTGTGGAAGAGAGAAGGTCGTTGATGTGAAGAAGAAAAGAGGCCTTGAGAGCCAGAGAGGATCATCAGTATTTTCAATATATTAATATATTTCAAACTTATTTATCAAAGCCAAAGTAGGTTAAGAATTAATATAGGATAGTCGTAGCTTAGTAAGTCCACTTTAGCTCTGATAAATACGTTTTATACTTTTGAAAATACGCAATAAAGTTTTTTTTATTGTGGAATGGTTCGCTCTGGCTCTGTGTTGGTACCAGTGCTGAGCCCTGAGGCACTCCATCATTTACTTGGTGAAAGCTTGAAGAGTGGTCATCCCCAATAACTGATATACGTCGATCAAATTTGTGTAGAAACTATGGGAAAAGGCGTCCAAGGGTTATTCGGTAATAAACATAAATAATAATTGTCTTTATTATTGCTTACTACTACAAGGTTTACAATACCACAAATTTATAAACGAATCCGAAAACCGGACTCTTCTTTAACTGACTGAGGCTTAAGAGTTTTATGCCACAAGATGTAGCCCACGCTAAAAGGTATAAATATGCTACAAAAAGCACAAAAAATCCGTTTAACGAGAACCATACCAAGTTTACCAATAGCTTTGTTCGCGGGTTTGATTCTGAACCGGTTCTGGGACTATTCGCATGCGCAGTGAAAAAGCAGCGTTCGCGGTTTTTTCTTTCGCCCTTTCGGGGTTATCCCACCCAGGTCCGACGACCGTCCCCTAGGTGGTGCACTGCAGCCTGAAGGCTTATTGTACCTTGACCCCTACTCCTTCCCATTCACACACCATTCATTCCATAACTTGGATGGTTGTTGCTCGGTCCGTTCGTTCACCCCGAGCAGAACACCGCGTGCCGTTGCCTAAAACCGACAACGCCGGTCACCCATACAAGTTATGGGCGCGCACTTCGCTGCTTAACTCCGGAGATCGATGCTGCCGATACAACCGGAGCAGCCACAAGCGCGCCTATCGTTCGCGGTTAGTAAAATCCTGAATTTTTAGTAACAGTTCTGTGTTCGCGGGTTAAATGGAATCAGTTCGTTACCGGTTCGTAACCTGATTAGCAGTTCTTAAATTTTTGTTGGAACTAAAAGTTCAGTTCGGAATTTCATGCGCATTGTCGACATGGTCAGCTGTTTTCTGTTTACAGTCTGTTACAGTTTATTTGTTTTGCAACTTTTTATGTGGGTTAATATATACCTGTTAATAATTTTTTTTATATTTTTTTGATTCTGAGCGTATATAAACAAAGGATTTTTAATTGTATTCCATATGAATGTATGTATGCAATAAAATAAATAAAGATTTAATTAAAAAATATAGACAATATTAGAAGATTCTACCAGTTCTTGTTGTTTGAATTTTATCTTTAGTTAAATACACATACTTATGTTAAAAACGAGAGGAGGCAGGGAATCCGTCTTCCGCCGAGAGACCTCGAGTGGTTTTCGACAGTATAACAATTTACCTTTTTGTTTTAATTTAATTTTTTTGTGTAGTATCCAATTTAACCATGAAAAATCCTAACCAAAGACTAGGTTAGAATACATCCTCAGCTGTATAGAAAATCGTTCGCGGTAAATAAAAATTCCGAACTAATAAATAACTAGACATGCGCTTTAAAACAATTCTAAACCAGTTCGGGTCTGGTTCAGAATCGGTTCATTACTAGACCCGCGAACAAAGCTAATAAAAATAATCAAACAGTATTTTAGAATGAGCATTTAAATACCAGGATTCGAATACTGCTATTTGAAAACCAGGATTTAAATATCGGCATTTCAATATCAATATTCGAATATCAGTATTCAAATACCGGTAATCGAAAACCAGTACTCGATCACCGATATTCGAATACCAGTATTCGGATACCAGAATATTCAAAAACGATATTCAGAATACAAAATACCGAATACCGGCCAAAAAGTATTCGCCGAATACCAAACAAATAAATCTATTCGAATACCAGCCAAATGTATTCTGGTTACTATTCAGAATATCGAGAATTCGAAAACTACCCAACTCTGACGAGAACCATACCAAATTTACCAATAATCCTGAAAATCCTACACCACTGTCTGCCTAAATAGTTGTATTTATAACACGGCTAATACGGCTTCCAGTAGGAAAACAAACAGTACATTTTGAAACTTGTTTGTGTAACCCCGGTTTATCCCTAAAATCGACTTTTATTTGGTTTTGATATTTTCACCGAGGCCTTTTATCTTCTGCATGACATTGAGAAGAAAAATCTGTTTTTGGTTTTATTTTCTTAAACAGGTTAAAAGGTTGCCTTTTATGATTTTCAAAATAAAGCAACGAAATGCCGTGTATTAACAAATAGCTCCTTCGGGCTAACTAAAGCTTTTAAAAAGGGAAGGAAGAAAATATTGTAATTGCTAAAAATTGCATTTAAAGTTCTTACGTGGTTTTCCGGCTGAAACTGAAACTGAAATTTCGGCTATGGCTTCAGTTGCGGCAGAAACCGAAACTCACGTGGTCAAGTGTAAAAATAGGCGTAAATATACTTCTTTTCTTGGGGAGGGGGTCCAAAACATTTTGAAGAGCAAAAAAGGTCATCACCATTGAAAACCATATACTGAAATTTGGGGCGTATATATGTTATGGGCAACGCGATTAGCTGGGCATTATTAATAAGGGCCGACCATTATTAATAATGCTATGGGCAAATTGATTAATTTAACACTTTGACCATCCATTATTAATAATGCCTGACGGCCGGTGGTCCATGTAATTAGTCAGTGTTTGAGATAGCTTAAATTTTAAAAAATACATTTTTAAAAAGTAAAAAAGATTTAACTAACCAAAACTCACCATGAACCCCCACCAATACTCTGTCTTCGGTAGAAAATCTTTAGGTAATATCAAGTAACAAAACACCGAAAACCAAAGACAAAATATAGGTGAGGGTCATGGTTAGTTTTGGTTAGTTAAATCTTTTTTTTAATTCCTTATTTAAAAAATAATAAAAAACGCTACCGTTTACCTATTATATTAGTTTGCCCAAAATAGGGTGGTCTTTATTCATAAGGGCTGGAAAAAGTGATTAATCATGCTGTTTTAATCACATTTTTCAATTGATTGGCATTATTAATAGTGCCCGGACTTAACAAAGTGCCCGTAACTTTTGATGGGGGTTCCAAAAAATTTTTCAAAACTATTCCACTTTAATCATTTTTATAATTTTTAAAATAAAAATAGCGTTGCCGCGAGAAAGAAGTTTATGCGAGCGCAGGACAACTTCCAAAATCGTTCAATTCAGTTTTGGCCAAAACCAAAACTACCGCCGAAACCTTATTTTTGGCCGAAACTGGCCAAAACTGAAACAGAAGTTTCGGTGGGACACTAATACAAACGTCCTAATAAGGGACAGTAGACGAATAGATCTCTAAAATAAATTTGTCCGTCCTGACACATGTAATGATTTACATTTTATTTTGTTTTTTTTCATTTTTTTTTTTTAATCGGTAAGCCTAATAAAAAATGCTAAAGACAAAAAATTTTCTAAATTAACCAGCCAGGACTTCTTTTTTAAGTGGTTGCGTACAATTTTCTTTTAAATTTAATCGACATGAATAAGAGGTTTTTTTTCGCCCTTTCAGGGTCCTTTTACTTAGGTCCGACTATCGCTCCCTAGGTGGTGTACTGTAGCCTGGAGGCTTATTGTGCCTTGACCCCTACTCTTTTCATTCACACACCATTCATTTCATAACATGGTAGCTAGACAACCACGCAACGGCGCGCTTGTGGCTGCTCCGGTTGTATCAGGCAGCATCGATCTCCGGAGTTAAGCAGTGAAGTGCGCGCCCATAACTTGGATGGGTGACCGGCGTTGTCGGTTTTAGGCAACGGCACGCCGTGTTCTGCTCGGGGGTGCGAACGGACCGAGCAACAACCATCCAAGTTATGGAATGAATGGTGTGTGAATGGGAAGGAGTAGGGGTCAAGGTACAATAAGCCTTCAGGCTGCAGTGCACCACCTAGGGGGACGGTCGTCGACCTGGGTGGGATGACCCCGAAAGGGCGAAAGAAAAAAAACCGGCCCGGTCACCCATCCATGTTATGACCACGCTCTTCAATGCTTGACTCCGGTAATCGACGAGGCCGACCCCACCGGAGCAGCAACAAGCGCGGCTAAAAGGAGAGGGGTAGTCTATTTTAATTCTTTTATTAAGTCCTAGAAATGTCTAAAAACTTGCAGAATTCATTATTTTGATTTCATTATTTTAGTATTCTACTTTTCAAGAAAAAAAAGTAAAAACCTTATTTTTTGCCACATATTATCGTATTCATACAAGAAAAAGCCACCAACGTCATAAGCTTTTCGTGTTCTGTCTCACTTTCAAATTATTTTTTTTTGTTACTCGCACATTATTTAAACGACGCGGTAACAAAGAAATATTTGATTGCCGTTATTTTTGGTATGACGCCCTAGCCTTGTTCTTGCGTGAATTCTACACCGCGATATCTCTCTAATGGTTGACTTTTAACCTTACGTTTTGACACAACTGAAACTATCTTTTATTTTGATTAAAAATCAACTCTTATAATTAGTTGCATTTTTTCTGTAGCACTCTGTATATTTTTTCGTAAAAGCGAGAAATGTTACAACATCGTATTGGTCCCCCCACCCAAGAGTCTTCAAAAAAACTAATGGCGATTATTTTATTTTGCAGATCAACCGCAATACTCCCACAAAGGAGGCACTACCAGTTCTATACCATTACCAGGCAGCGCCTTGACCAGCCAGACGATGCCCCCCAGACAAAGTACGTCCAGTGGCTGGATCATCAAGGGCAACCAGTCCTGCTCTAAGTATGATACCTCGTGGTCCCCCACTTCTCAGATCGCAAGTCCTTATCAGACGAGTAGTGGGGAAAAAACGGAAGTGCTCAGAACGGCTCAATGTTAGATAAACTCAAACTGTTCAAGGTAAGACAGTAAAAAATGAAAACAGTAAATTAAAGATATAATTATTTACTAGTGTTTTATGGGTATTATTATTATTACTATTAGTAAAACTTGCCGAACGTCGATTTTTAGTTTTCCTGTTACCTATTTTATTTTATTTTTAGTTTTTGGGGGTTTTTCTTAATTTTGTTTTAGAAAAAAGATAGTAATTGGCGTGTACCCAAATAAATACTATGAATAAAGGTTGTGATTCGGGTTTTTTCGATGATACAAAATGTAAAAACAATTTTGATATTTCTAATTATTAACTCGTTATGCAAGAAAAAATTCAGTACTATTTAATAAAAGTATGTATCGTTTGTGAGATTCAAAAATAGCACTATTAAGGTCGGGCCACACATAACCGCAACGAGCCCGTGGCTGTGCGTTTTCCTGGTAAAATGTAGGAGATGCGGTGCAAAAAGTTTTTTAATTAATTAAACTGCAGTAATATGAGTTAATTATGCCACGCTTTTATTTACACCCGATTATAAAATAAATCTCTACAAATAGGGTAACACAGTTCTGAGGTTTGTCCACATATTACTACACAATGCCATAGGCCTAATATCATCGCTTCGTGCAGATACCCTCATAGTTTTAACAAGTGCACAAACATTACCGACCAACCCTTTTGCTCACATATTATTTACAATATGTAACACTAAAATTGATTTTACTCTTTTAAATACTTATTAAATCACTTTTCTTGTATTGTTTGTTGGACAACAACTAAGCTTGAACCACTAACTTTTAATTTTTATACGTAATTACCTGAAATAAAAGGTGGCACCCGTAAACCCAAAGCTTGATTCGGGGAACATCGGCGCTATCCGATCCACGTATGATTTAATTGGCTGGACATGTTTCAGACGGTACGAGACACGGTCGTGCTACAGTGTGGGTGTTGTTGGACGTCGGTGCGGTTATGTGTGGCCCGACCTTTATCATAAAATTTAAAATGCCCGAACACTAAAAATTTAAATATTTATTATACGAATTTTATATGCAACAATTTAATTGGAAGAAGGTCGTTAAATTCATATGTATATGTTGAGTGATGTTCCTAAATGTGTTGGCTATAAAAGTTTACCACAGATTTTAGTCTGGCGAATAGCAAATGACTGTGTATGTGCCATCTTACAGATTAAAATGTAAAGTTCATTGACCAAGTGTGCGAAACAAAGATTTTTTGATATTTTAAGTCTAGCTTTAGTGCAATATTCGATAAAGAACTTAACCACAAATATAGTTACAATTATCCAGTGAAATAAATTAATAAAAAATAATCAGCGAATACTATTTAAAAGGGCGTACTGAGTACGATTTGTTCCATTTTATCTAGGGTGAGCTGACCATCTATTACGTGCATAAGCTGTGAAATCTTCTGCTTCTGTGGGGATCCTTTCTTGCCCTTTCAAATTTCCAAATAGTTAAAATCTCGTTAATAACTACCTTTTTCTTTTACTTAGGACACCAAAAATCATTCATAGATAGGCCTTCATATAATGCCTCCAGATAAAAAATAAATACCATTATTACCCCATTGCATTTATGTTTTTCTCTTTAAATTTCAGGAACAGTGAAAAACCGAGTAGCGGTACAAATGGTAAACGAACAAGTTCATCCAGTGGCGTATCATCGGCTAAAAGTGAAAGGAGTGATAGCAGTGCTTCTCTTGACGTCAATATAGATAGTAAACCCATTAAAAATATATCAAGGATCAAGCAGACTGTCAAAGTTACTACTAATTCGACGTAAGTGCAATAGAATGATGTAAGGCATTTGCTGTAGTTTAATTAAATATTAATTTTAATTTTGTTAAAATATTTTAAGAACAACTTTATAAGTCATAAATTTTTAATGGCAGAATTATGAAGTAGTGCATCATATTTTATAATTTAATGTTGTTTTTTGTTTTATTTAGCACCAAAAACGTCCCAACAGAAAAAATAGCCCAAAACGCAACAAAAAAGGACAACCAAAACCTCAACCTTTACAAAATGGCGGACCCAAGATGGCGGTAGAAGTAGAGAAGCATGCCAGCAAGGTAGCAGCATTGCCTTCCAGTAAGATTGCTGAACCTAAGGTCAGGGTTTCTGCCCTCAAGGATGTCAAATCAGCAGGACATCATCAACTAGCAGGAAATGGAACGGGGATACCTAAGCCTACATTAGCTGTTAAAGGTTTGTATAAATAGTAATCTATTAAGCCTAATTAACTTAGACTTTCATCTCGGAATTTCACGGATTATGCTGAATATCTGTTTATACCTCATATTTTGGTACAAAAATACTCTCCTAAAAATCCCCTATGATATCATGTAAGGAACTCGAAATATGGCAGGTCAAATGTCATGAAAATTAGTTTTTTGCGAATATCTGTTTTTTTTTACTTTTATATTTATTATAATATATTTATTATATAAGTTGTAGAACACAAAATTCTTTACAAATTAAACTTTAAGCTTTTTTTTTGTCAGATCAACGGATCCGATAATAGAGGGCGCAGAGTGTAAAGCACTTTAGTGTATGTACATACCTTAGCGCGCAATCAATCGTCATATTTAGCAAATACTTAAGTAAAAGATGACATATTAGACTAAAAATCACGTATGATCGCATGCTAAGGTATGTACATACACTAACGTGCTTTACACACTGCGCCCCTATTATCGGATCCGTTGGTATGACAAAAAATGCTTAAATTCAAATTTGTAAAGAATTTTGTGTTATTTACCAAATTCTTAAAAATACTTATTCTTTGTTCACAGGGACATCAAAACTAGTACCACCAACAAATATTTCATCTCATCCCCAAAAGCCACCAATATCACGAGAATCTTCCCAACACTCTCTATCCAATCAAAAGCCCGCAGTTGCTATGGTATCGCCAATGAAAAATGAACAAATAAAGGAAGCACTACACACTCTGTCAAAAGAAAATCAACATATTTCAAACCAGTCATTAAAAGACAGCCAAAATAATTCATCCAAAGATCAACAGCTACCGAAGGAAAATCAACTGTCAGAAAGTAGTAACAGTCGCTTCCACGGGACATCACAGTAACTCAAGTGACAGTTCTGTCATTTATAAGCCCTCAAGTGAGAGTAGTTGTTCGGAGCATGTAAATAATCCCATTCCTAATAGGTACGTCAGTTAAATTTATTAAATAGTCATTCATGCATGCAAAAGTCAAGATCGTTTGACTAGGTAAGGTTGCCTCCGTAAGCCTTGCAACATGGCGGACCATACGTCACATATGTATTTTGCTCATTATTTAATGAAGTTTTTAACAGTGTAGTTTGTGTTTTTTGTCAATATTAAAGAAATACTTTTAAATACTGTTAATTCCAGTTGTTACCGTAACTTCTTTTATTTCCTATTAATAAATTATTTAACAATGATTATTCTGATTTTTAAATATTGTATATCGCGCTCTCTTCGCCCTCATAGCATTATCGGTCTAGACATCCTTGTTTGCTATGCTGCCGTGATTAGCAGAAACGCCGTATCTGCACTTCGGGTCAATTTTTGTTTTTTCAAATCAATAAGTTTAAAATTGCATTATTTTCTTGCCAAATTAGTAAAAACGCCCAATTGTACGTAAAAACTCTAAAACGCAATATCTAAAACGAAAATCAAAATCTGTTATAATATAAAAACAGCTCAGGATAAACGCCATATCTACTGGCTGTTTAACAAAAATACTGCATCTAAATTGCAAGTGATCCATTTGTCCTAAGCATACATCAGCTGCCGCGTTTTAAAAAATGATGCGGTAAAAAAAAGGTTTTAGAAAATCGTTTGGTACGGCTGGACAATTTACTTTAAACACGATTTACTTCGTTTCAACTTTTTGCACATACGGCGTTTTTGCTAATCACGGCAGTATGTTGGCACCAAGGAACCAGCAGTGCGGTACATATGTGATCGTAATGAGGCAACCTTACCTAGTCAAACGATCTTGTGCAAAAGTATTATATTAGTTCTGGTTAGATTCTGGTTAAAGATATTATTCAAATTTTAAAAGTTCTTTAGTACGGTCCTGAACTTAAGGGCAGCCAACTTAAATCTAAAAACGAAATTTACTGATTGACGTCACATTGACGTTTCTTTACAAAAATACGTATTGCCACCCGGAAAATGGTACGTTGGACCAAAGTCGGTCTATATAAGATCACGACATTCGGCCATATTGCTTTGACGTGTTATGACGTCACATCTCCCATTTTTCGGCCATGTTGTTCAGTGCCGGAGATATACAGTTTATTGTATTAGTAGAACAACCGTTTACACAACAGTTTTTAATTATTATTAAGTTGTAAATTCTTTTACTTTAAATAAAAAACATTTTGAATTACATCTTTCAACAAATATCACTTCCAAAACAATGCAAAATGAAATGCGCAAATTCTAGACGCCACTGGATTGATCTTCAGCTTTGATTTTAGCTCAGTCTTGCCAACTTTTCTCCGAGAAGTGCCCTTCCTTGCGTCCCCGACCTCGAACCGTCCTAAAAGTTGAGGATATGTCGCAACCTTATAAATATAAACCAACCTTGGGACAAACTATAGCTATTTTCTTAACAAGGTTAGTTTATACTCTTCAGAACAAAAGTATATATACAGTGTGGACCAAATTAAACTTGAACACTTCTTAACTAATAATAACTTTTTATCTGTTTCGTCGATCTTTTTTCATTTTTAAGGGGTAATAGGTAGATATGTTTTCTCTAGGTTTGCCAATTTTGGTCAAATAACATTAAACAGGACTGGACTTACGGGACTCTTTCCAAAATGATGCGTTAAACTTCGTAGCAAAAAAAAATATCCACAGTTAGGCTAATACGTTTATTTTTAATTAATTTACTATTAAGTTTCGTTAGGATCCAACTCAGGTAATCATGGTAACCTCACATTTTTGAGTTTTAAAGGACACTAAAAAAAGTTCTTTTTTAAAAATCGAGATAAATGCATGCTTTATGGGAGCATTATTTATCAAAAATAATTATAGTTTTTAAATCCTCAAATTTTTGACAGATTTGCTTTTACTAAATTATTCTCATAGTTTGTCTTTAAGAAAACGTATTAGCATAATTGTAGCTAAATCAGATTTTTCTTGCAACGAGGTTAATTCACAGTATTTTGAATAAAGTCGAGCAAGTCCAGTCCTGTCTAAATCTTTTGACTAAAATTGACAAACCTGAAGAAAACATATCTACCTATTAACCCCTCAAAAATAAAAAGATAGGCGCAAAAATAACCAAGTTGTTATTAGTTATAAAGTGTGCAAGTTTAATTTGGCCCACCCTGTAGATAGGCAAGTCATTGGTAAAACTCTTATGGGTGACTAAGTTAACACTGATATAAATAGCAGATCGTCGAAGTGCCTATAATACAAGTATTTTCTTTTTTATAGGAAAGAACCTGTATCATATCTAACTGACGTGACGTCACAGCAAAACCAAAACGTTCATCCCCAACCACTTAAAACCGTAAATGAAACACCAGAAGTGCCATTAGAAACCAACCAATCAAAAACGAACGTCCAAAAATCACCCCCACCAAGAGACAGTCCCAGACTGACTACCATTCCTAATCATATCAGACAAACCATATCAAAAGTAGAAGATAACCATATATCATCAGACAAAGACAGAAACATCAGTATGAAGCAGATAAAAGAAAATAGTTTCGGATTCGTAAATACAAATGGTAAAGAAGAAAAATCTCTTTTTAATAATTACGATGAAGACTTTAACTTGAACCACCAAAATACGACATTTAACAACCCCTCGCCGAACTGTGTTAACGATAACTTTAACGGTTCCGTTAAAGATACCAATACCAGCGATAATCTTAATATAGAACCTATGAGGCCATTATTAAGGGGGTACTGTAGTACGTTAACGTTACCGGGACGACAAAGGGGTCCTTACAATAGAGTACCTACTGAGGGAGATTATTGTGAAATATCTATGGCGAATGGGTAAGTAATATATTTTCTTTTTCTAAAATTCTTGGTAACCTTTTACTTTATTTTTTATCTAAAACTATAATTAATTATTGTGACATTTAATATGTTCAAACCGCGCTATTGGTTGCATTTTTTGTTACTTAAGTATTTATACAGGGTGTTTCCAAGTTGATTAAAGTTGATTATAACAGCTGACTGGCCATAGGAAATTGTAGACTATTCTGAAATCGTTGTAAGCTCACACACTAAATTTAGTTATTTTCTAATAAACTAATTAACTGTTATTTAAGAAAAACTGTTAAATTGTTGCTAGCCTTAATAAATTCACCGGTAATAAATAAAATGTCTTTTCAGTTTTTTCAGTTATTTTTTATTTGACGTTTTACACTCTATTAGGTATTTAATAGATAATATTCATTATCATTTATTTATTTCTGGTGAATTTATTCGATATGTAGCGATTTTACGATAGTTTTTCTTGGATAACTTTTAATTGGCTTATTAGAAAATAACTAAACTTAGTATTTAAGCATATCCTATTAACGTCATCAAAATAGTCTTATACAATGTTGTTGTAACATCAGTAGTGAAGCCAATATTTGAAGGTATCAAAATTTACATGGAATTTCCTATGGCCAATAACTCCCAAAGAGAAGCCAAGTTATCAAAATCAAGCTTATACAGGGTCATTCAAATTAAGTGTCCACCATTAGTACCTTGTTATTAAAATAAAAAATTGTTTAAGTTGGGTAGTAGCATTTTTAACGCTCTTTGAAATTAAGTATTAGAACAAACAATTAATAATCGTGTTTTTGAGTTAGAAAGTAAAGTCGCAATTTTAAATGGAACACCCGGTATAGTTTATCATCATTTAAAAGATCTTTTCAAGAGCTTCAAAAATACCACATATGATACTTATATTAAATTTTTAATAGTTTCACAAATATGGCCATTCTCGGGAGTTTAAAAGATACTTTAAATTGCTTTTAAAAAATATATGATATGTCTGTCTCTAGTTTTGGAAGTTTCTTTTTAAATTTAAGGCTCTTTAACAGATCTTTGAAATTATTTTTAAATATTTAGGGTATCCCTTAAAAACAAAAATATTTTATTTTGTAACTCGAAAACACGATTGTCTATTGTTTTCTTTTTAATCTTTAGTCTTAAGAAGCCTCATTAATCCTACTGGTTTGCTAGTTTAAACAATTTGTATTTTTTTAATTTGACTAATACTTATTATTATTACTGGTGTAAGTAGGGGGGCTTGGAAGGGCCGCCCCCTTAACGCGACCAGTCCTTCTCCATAAAAAATGTAACAAATAGGCAAATGTTAAAAAAATTATTAGTATCAACGCGACCAGTCCTTCTCCATAAAAAAATGTACCATATAGGCAAATGTTAAAAAAATAATAGGTAGAGAAGTGTAAGTATGAACAATGTGCTATTGTACCTTTGCTTTGTTACATATAGTTCTGTATGAATAATAATTGTTTGAGGTAAGTTTGGACGAATACACTTCAGGCTTGTAATAGTTACTTTTTTACTTGAGGGGTTTCTTTTTTCTCTTTTTGGTGTTCAAAGTTTTTTGGAACGCAAAACATACAGTTTTCGTCATTTTGATGCTTTTCTGGAACCCCTCCCCCAGCTCTTCACAGGTTTTAAGGCTAGTTACGCTTATGACTATTATAATTACTAATGGCGGATACTTAACTTAGATGACCCTGTATATTTAAAAAAATGACCTGTAAACCTGATGAGGAAAATATGCGTTATTCTATAGACAGTCAGGGTAAAAACATTTTTAGTTTTCGCTGTATGTTGTAAAAAACACTTTTTGACTGTTTCTGTATGCATCCATATACAGGGTGTCCGCTAATTAATGGTACACAGAAAAACCACAGATTACTTGTGTGAAAATAATTAGATTTTTAATAAGGAAGGTACAGATGTCAAAGTGAATTTTTTTTCAATAATTTTTAATATGTTTTGAATATTTTATTATACTCGGTATCTACAGGTTTTTGACATGAGCGTGTTAGATCTAATATGAATTTTAATGTGTTAACTAGAGAAAGCTAGCTACACTAGTTAAATTTATCAAAAACCTCCCAACTTATTTGTGCTACTCGGTATGTATCATCTAAGTAAACCAGTAAACTCCTGTATGCTTTTTGCACAAAAAAGTATACCTTGTAAGAATGGCTCCAGCAACCGTTTTTAAGATATCTGTATTTAAGTGGTGTAGTGCAACCAAAAAGTATATGGAAAAATACATTAAATCATTCGTGTATCATAAGAAAGTTGTAGTTATGCCTAATACGCTGTTTTTAAAGGCATTTTTTGGTTGCACCAAACCACTTAAATTCAAATATCCTGACATTCTGACTAAGTATACCTTTTTGTGTAGAGACCATAGAGGAGTTTAATGGTTTACTTATATGTTACATAAAGTGTAGCACAAAAAAAGTTAGGACGTTTCAGAAAAATTTAAATAGTGTAGTCAGTCCCCTAGGGTTTACACATAAAAATTAATATATGTTTGGTAAAATCTTAAGCAAGGAATCTGTGGTTTTCTGTGTACCATTAATTAGCGGACACCCTGTAAATCATTTTTTTATTTACTTTAAATATATTTATATTTATGGTTAAATTATTAATCTCTGAAGTGCCTTTTCATTTGTGCCAAGAAATATTTCTTTTAAATTTAATACATAGAACTTGAACGGTAATTATTATATTGAAACTACCTAATCATCACTTATTACATTTTAATACGAACTTAAACAGCCCTTTATGACCAATTGGTAAAACAGATTGATTTTGAATAGTTTAAAAGTTATCTTTCTATTGCATACACATTCGCTTCTGCAGACAGGTTTTTATTTTTAACACGCTCAATCTGGCTATGTAACGGAATCTTTGAGCCTAATTTTAACCAACTTCCAGCTATTCGATTTCTTTGAAACTTTGACACGTATTAAGGACCCATGACAATGCAATTATCTGCAAACAGTATCCTTTATCTCATTAGTCGCCAGGAAAAAATCCATTATATATACAACACCTAGGATGCCATCGTTGGAAAAATTTCAAACTTGCAATTATGTGAAGAAATTTTGTAGTGGTTGCAAAGTGTTGGCAAGTCCAAACATTGCCTGATTGCATCTGTTGGCAAACTTTGAAACTTCGCTACTTAATGACGAAGCAATTTTGGATAGTGAGTTGTATGTTTGGTAAAATCTTATTGCTACCATTGTCATTTCATAGGGGCTGGTTTTTCTGTTGCTACTCAATTAAATAGTATGTCGGACATCCACTGTTATATTAAGCATTTTGTGCAATATATTGAACTAAAAATGATAAATAATTAATAGTTTAAAAACTAAAAACACGCTTTATATGCAGCTGAACTAAAATTAAAATAATTTGTCATTAAAAAGTATTTTCACTTCATAGTAAAAAGCGTAGGGTGCATTTTACTATTTTTCATAACTTTTCCATCATAGATATTGGCAAATATAATAATTATAACATTTAATATACTTAAGCACCCTTACACTTTTTACTATGAAGTGAAAATATTTTTTAATGAAAAATTATTTTTTAATTTTAGTTCGGTTGCATATAAAAGCGTGTTCTTTAGATTTTTTAAACTATTAATTATTTATTGTATTCTACTGTTCATATTAAAATTTAATAAAAAAATTGTTAAGCGGCCCACAGACGATCAAAATTATTGCGCAAAATTTCATTTTGTACAATTTTATTGACCGTTTGTGGTTTATATTGAGAGCTTGTACAATATATTGTGTCAATCAAAAACAGTTTGATTTTTATTGTGCAATGGTGATTTATTGTGCCGTGTGTGGGAAAGAAATAGTATTTGTTTTACAAAAGCAATAACACAAATATGGGTTCAAAAGCAATAGAGAAAAAATAAAGGTTTTTCTTATTTTCAAACATGTTTCAAGCAGCTACTTTTTTCTTATCCATGTTTTAACCAGTAGTTACAAAACAAAACTAGCTGTTGTTTAATATATTAAATATAGTTATTGCGCGAATATATTGCACTGTTTGGGGACGACTAGCAATATTACTATACAATATTTTGCCCAATAATATTGATGGTCTGTGGGCCCCTTAGAAAACAGCAAATTACAATCATTTTTAGCTACGTCACTGGTTGTTGGGGCTAGTGCTTATGTAATACCATTGTTACATACCTTAAAATAAAGGTGTATTTTTAAAAATATTTTTCCTATTCAACAGTTACTTATCTGAAGGTGAATTATTGAGAGGATCAAATCCTATAGACATATCAGACGGATACCTTTCGGAGGGTGGATCTATTCTTTACGCCAGAAGAATGCAAAATATGCCAACTCATCATGTGTCAAATGGGTAAGTAAAAAAATATTACTTCAATTACTTATTTTAAAAGTTTTCGTAAGCAGATTGAAAATAGAGACGTAGAAGACCTTGGATCTGATATATATGAGGAAACATGACCGTAGACATCTTAATCATGTTTCAATCCCATTTTTATACAGTATGTCCATGGATGGAGAGCAAAACTTTTAATGTCTAAAAAGGTCTAGTATGAAAAATTATTTTTCTTTTTAAAGAAACAAGACTCAAGTTAAGAAACATGTTTTTCCTTGTACAGGAATTTTACAACCTACAAAAATGCTTCAAGCAAGGTTTAACTGTAACCTGTTCATAGTGTTTATGGCTGAATCCCATATGTATTAACGCCAACTAAAAATGTCAAAAACGCATGGCAGAGACGCCTGTCATTCGTTGCGACTGAACTGATTTATGATAATGACAACGAGTTCTTAGGAAAGAACTTACTTGTGACTAAAATTTGGTGTTTAATTTTTAAAAATCCTGAAAATGGTCTTATTTCCGAAAGTCTTAAAAAAATTTATATTAAATGCAGTATTGCAGCTTTAAAGGGTACTTTTCAACTGATGACAATCCCATGAGTAAAAAAAAGACACTTTATGCATACTGTATTTTTCCACGACCCTATAAAGATTTCCCAAAATACCATTTTATACATGTTTTATTTATCTAAACTTATTAATTTTACATTTTGCAGCACAGCCATTATATTGCAACAAAAAATCATAGCCTCATTATCTTTTGAAAGACACTTATCCTCTTTATAACTATGCATTTATTATTTAATTTTAGAAAATTGTATGTACTTACTTTTTGTAGAAATAATACTAAAACAGTATACATTCCTTTTCAATTTCTTAGTCATCCAAATTCATTATCACTATTAATTTTTAATAGTTTTTATTAAATTTATTTGCAAACTGTCAAATTTTAAAACTAGTGACACATGAACTAAAAGAAATGATGACGAAATCAAAGGTAACTTGACAGTTTGGTTCAGTTGATGTCGCGTTTACTGTTACATTGCATAAATTAATATTTAAGTTTATTGTAGTAGGCATTGAAACAAAACACTAATTCAAAGTGTGAAAAAGGCTTCGAAGTGTTAAAAAAACATACTTTTTAACACTTTATGTAGTGTACTAGAATGGAGTACTTTAACTTCATGTTAACGATGCAAAAAACAGCATTTTTTAACGGTCGTTGGAACAACTCATTTATTTTAGGAACTTAGTTTTTCCTCTCTTAACATATATTGATACTCTAAATCTAAGGCCTTTTTGACCATTTATTTTAAGCGAAGGGTGTGCGATACATTAGCGAATAACGCTGCAGAACACAAAGTGATTTATTTTCACAATTTGACCGTCCGGAGAGAAAACACTGTGAAAAGGGAAAATTACAATGTGTTCATTGAAGGGTATGAGTTTATGAAGGAAAATTTATGACATCATAATGAAAATGAACTGGGAAAATATCTGGAAAATGCAGCAGGGGAAGTGTAAAGAAAGAGTGTTTTTTATTCCACTCTCATGAGGAATTATATAATAAGTAAAGATAATTTTTTATTTAAAAAAATGTAAATATCAGAACTTGGAGTTTAGCGATTAACGTTAGAGCAAAATATGTTTGTCTTTTTAAGTATGTACAAACTTGTTAAATACATGTGAATGAAAAAAATGGAACTGTAAATATTCTTTACACTTTGTATTAAAAATTCAATCTAGAAAGAATGGGACCGCTTCGGTCCTGGTGCTCGGGGTATAGCAAGCTAACCCTGTTCTGCCCTATTTACCCCTATAAACTGGCCGGACGCCTAAAACAAAATAAAGAAAAACCACCCAAAAACCTAAAAAATTCTAATTAAAAATTGACGTGTCATCTCCTCCTAACTTTTGACATTGTTTGTTATTTTTTAATAAACATTTGAGGACTTTCGTAAGACAACATAAACCAAATTTTAGGTAAAAAATGACAGATTTAAATGTCAAACCGAGAGTTAGGCGCCATTTTGAAAACCAAAATTAAATTGAAGGTCGTGTCAGTTCCGTGTTAACCATTAGGCTGACTAGGCTACAGCCTAGGGCGCCATGAAAAAATAGGCGCCAGACAGAGAAGTTTTTAAAAATGTTTAGGAGGGAGAGGGAATGGCCTTTTTTTGGTCATCATATAATTTTATTTCGGGTGGTGAAGTAAGGCGCCTGGCTCTCAAACTAGGCGGTACGGTGGAAAGGATCTTCTTTCTTTTTTTTGGTGGAAAATAGGCGCTCCGAGAATTCTAGCCTAGGGCTTCTCAAACAGTTAATACAGCCCTGGGTCGTTTGGTCGCACATCATGTTATAGCTCCTGACAAGTACTCTATAACCCCTGAATATAAAGTCATTGCCTTAACCCATTACAAAATGGACGTACTTTGAAAATTACCTGAATACCTGATTAAGATCGCCACATTTTCGAAACTAATAAAGTTAGATATATTTAATGTGGTATTTTCTTAAAGGACTTTTAAATTTTTTTAATGGTGATAGAATATACAGGGTGCGTCATTAAGAAAACATGTAATTTTGTCCTACCCTGTATATTATCACTGATCACCCATATCAACATTAAATAGATCTCTTGGAAAATTCCACATTAAGTATATCTAAAATATAAAAACAAAATCTTATTATTAGTTTCGAAAATATTATCGTGTAGCAACTTAAGTACACCCAATAATACATTCTACAAGAAATGTAAAGTTTTTGAAAAAAATAAGGAAAAATTTTTTAAATCGTCCTGTATGATAAGCGGTTAAAGGGAAGTAATCACATCTATGATTAAATTTTCTCATTCCTGTTATTTCTCTCACTTAAATATAGTGATACGTTAATAATTTTCAGAAATATAAGCATTAAGAACCACTCAAGGTTGTGAGATTAATTGTTTTTTTATTTATACAGGGTGTTCCGAAATTAATGCATCAAATTTCAATGACATAGTCTACGTCGAAAATAAGTCCTAGTTTTCTATATAAACATATGTCCGGTCTTTTTTTTTAATATTTTTAAAATATACAAGTGACGTTTGTACCATATTTATATGGGTTATTTTTAAGATAAAAATGCTGCGCCACTGCTTTTTTTAAATTTTTAATCATTTTTGTGAGTTCTTATTAACAAATTCGTCATGCATCGAAGTGGTTTTTATTTTTTGTTTGAAAACTATGCATTGTACGGGAAAAAGTCGAGGGATCAAATTTGTTCCGAGTTCAATAGTGATTCTAAAAATAATTTTTACTTTAGGAAAAAGCAGTGGAGCATTATTTTTTCTTGAAAAGTAGTCCATAAAAATATGGTACCGACGTCACTGGTATTTTTGTAATCTTTTTCCATAAAAAAGATTTTTTTTTGTTGCTTTTAAGCAATGTACTAAATACCAATTAAGTATCTAGGGGTTTAAAAATTATGAAAAAAATATATAATTTTAACACCCTGTGTTGACATATGTTTATATAGGAAACTTGAGCTTATTTTTAACGTAGAATATGCCATTAAGAGTTGATGCATTAATTCTGAAAACCCCTGTATTTCAATATTTAAATAAAAAATCACCATGTCGTCGAATAATTTATTGTTATTTATTATTTCTCAAAAACACATTTTAACGATTTACTATAATAATTCAACAGCTTTCGCCTTAATGAACATAATCCTGAAATTGCTGGCTCACAAATCCACTTTGCAGCGCGACGACACAATAACAAATTCCCCCGCAATCCCCAAATTAAATCTCCCCAAATTTAATCCTTTCAAATAAAAGAGGCATTCTCGGTATTGTGTTTTCTCCATTTCTCTGCTCCCCATTTTGCAATCTACTCAGATTTAAGCTTCTTGCCAACTGTGGCCACGTACCTTAAGCGATGTTTCATCTTATTTCCTTATTAAAGTGAATGATAAGGCAGAAAATAATATAATCTAAAAATTATCGTAAAAAATTTAAAAGAATTCATAAATGTCTTATGATTATTTACCAGATGTAAGAGAAATTGCATCAAAAACATCAAACAAAAAATGTTTAAATACCAAAAGGATATTTATTATTTTATAGGTATTCTATCAAAGTGGAAAATACAGTGAGCTCTAAAGTTGGCAACATAAGTTGTTTTTTTTTTAAATTAAGAGGAAATTCCATTCGCCGGGAATCGCCTCTGTATTTGGAAAAATTCGAAAAAACGAGATTCTAAGTAATTTGTTTTAATCACTGATCTCGATGGATTACCAATGTTATAACCTGCGCGAAACAAAAGTTACATTTCATGGGCGAAAAAACCGGTTTGTGCGCAAGCCAGTTGAGGGTAAACGCACCCGGCGACAAACTATCTGCATTATCGGAAAGCATTTGTTGACGGCGTCCTAGTTTTCTGTTCGAAGTACGGTAGCTAATGAGCGGTCAGACCGCGGACGAAGGGTACGGGGTGCCGATGTTTGTATTTTGCCACGGCTTTTAAGTGCGCATGTTCGTCCACCCACTGCGCAAGGTCGTAAAAATCCGAAAAATGCTTCTTGCCACTGCGGATCTAAATGTAGGTTATCTATGGTTTTAATAAATAGCATAAGCGAGAGTGGTTTTAAAAATCACAATCGAAGACGAGGATTTTTCCACTTTTGCGAATACTATTTGTTAAAATAGATTACTTAGAAACAGGTCTTCCAATTTTTCCACAGGAAAAATTAGATGCACGAGAGATATTTGGTAAAATTATTCCTGAATTAAATTAAACATTTTATTTTAATACAACTTTTTTAAATTAAAACAATAAGAATTTAACTTGAAACTTGTCAAACTTGCATGAAATTTTTTTGATTTTTTTTCCGGAATAGCTGACAGCTAAGTTAACAGTTGTTAAGTAATTTTTTCACTTAAAATTTATACTTGACATACCAACTCTTATAGCAATTGGTTAAAATTAATAAGAAGGAAATAATCTGCGATGATAGTGAACATTTAGATTTGTACATTAGTGCACTATATTTTATGGATATCAATGTCATAGAACAGTTTCAAATAAATGTTTTGAATTTATTGTTATTACAACAAGAAGAATGTACAATGCACTAATGTACAAACCTCAATTTTCTTGATTTTCGCAGAAAAAAATAATATTTTTTAATGAACAAAGTGGCATATTTAGAAGTAATTCTTAATTTAAAACATCCTTTTTATAATAATAATTTGCGATATTCGCAAAAATACAGGTACTTTACTCATGAGCAAAAAATACATTTTTGGCCGAACCTCGTAAATGAGTAACACAATTTGATATCTGACGATTGTATTTTATGCTTTATGCGTTTTAAGGGTTTGGCGAATGATTCCGGGGTGATTAAGAGCTTGTCGGTTTTTGCATCAAAGGAGGGCGCAAATACACTACTCAAAACAATTATCGCATATACTCGATTTCTTTCATAAGCTTTAATACAAAAATGCTTTGATTTAAATGGCCAAATCTCTTTTAATAATTAAGTTATTAAGACAATTAAAAAAATAAAATGTTAAGAAAACGTGAAGCTATAACTTTATATTAACCGTTGTTTTTTACTGTAAGCAATAAATCCTACGGGGTGATAAAAAAAATTGAAAAAATGCATAATTTTTAATCGCCCTATATAATGTGCTGTTAAAAGGGAGAAATCTCATTTGTTAATAATTTATACCCTTACCCATTTCTGATATTTTATAATCACAAATTTGACTACTCCCTTTCAACAGCAATCATACAGGGCGATTCAAAATTAATCGAGCATATGCGATAATTCTTTTGAGTAGTGTAGGTCTGTTTGGACCGATGCGATGGTATTCAGATCTATTATTTTATTAGGTCATCAAGTAAAATAAACATCTAAAATCCACGTCTTTTATAAAAATAACACTTGACCAGAACCATATTTTCTTTTATATTTTAACGTTAATTTTTAGGTAAAATAACAA
The DNA here is from genome assembly GCA_014170235.1 of Listronotus bonariensis. Taxonomy (NCBI): domain Eukaryota; kingdom Metazoa; phylum Arthropoda; class Insecta; order Coleoptera; family Curculionidae; genus Listronotus; species Listronotus bonariensis. Next base: position 99,674 of record JACEGR010001773.1, on the reverse strand, counting down.
AAGATTTTTTGAAATTAACCTTTACAACAGCAGGTGCTCCTAGAGAAAATCAATAATTTCTAAATAAATTTGTGTTTTGAAAAAATATGTCTAAGATATAGCTAATACAGATAAAATTTATTTTCATTATGCTATTTAGGCAAATAAAATCGTTGTTTGATACCTTCTTAAACAACTATAAAATGATACATTTTTACTTTAATAATAAAGAATATTTTTAAAAATAGTCGATGATAATTTATTTTAAGTAATGACAAAAATAATAAAAATAATAAAATCTTAGTGGGAAATTGGCGATGTAAATTAAAAACCTTAATTAAATGATAAAAAATATGACACCAAAACATTAACATTAAATAATATTCTATAAAAGCGTACATACCGGTAAAACCAACGATCCAGACCACTCTAATTTTCTAAAACTTACAAATGTCCCCATAAAAACATGTCCAGACAGAATAGTAACTTTTTGTGTTTAGTTTTCAATAATAAATCTATAATTAGGTGGTGCCATTAGGAAAATGAAAATTTTATGTCATTTTTTTACTTTTATTTTAATTTATTTATATAAGTGTACTTTAGGATTCTAAGGGACAAATACAAATGATTGCTATATTTCACTTTTTAGCGTAAATTATTTTATATTATAAATTATGTTAAAAAAATGTTATACTGTTTTATAACAATAAAAGTAATAAGGGTTATGTACTAAAAGCTAAAAAATTATTTAGTAACTCCTAGCTACCAGATCGTACCAATCTTTTCCTCAATCTGGGGTATTGATTAAATTTATTAAGCGTATACAGAGTAGATATTATGGTAGAAATTTCATGTGCCCAACGATTTTATTATTTGTCTGATCCAATACCCCAGATTGAGAAGAAGATTGGTACGACCTGGTATATAGGACTTACTAAATTATTTTTTAGCTCTTAGTACATAACCTTCATCATTTTTAATGTTTTTAGTTTTGTTATTACTTAATACTTTTCATTCTATTGAGTTCATTTAATGCCTTACTATAACTATGGTCAAGGAGGTGCGCATGCTTTGCGAAAAAGCGTCAGTGGTGAAAGTGACGGTTATGCGCGATACTAGTAGCAGCCCTTGGCTTGATAGCCACAATTTATGCTATGTTCAGAAGTTTATCGCTGTTGTTGACTGTTAGAAGTGTTTATATGCTAGGAAAGTCTGAGAGTTTCGACCTCGATTATCCAGATTTTCCATGGACAAAGCCGACGAAATCTTATAAGCAATAGCTTATATGACCGGGACGAGAGAACGTGGCGAATGGACTTAGTATTAGATCTATAAAACAAAGAGATAGATAGATAAAAAAAAGTTTGTAATCTGACTAAAAATGTAGAAAATCTTTTTATTAAAAAATGACTGATGGTCTGACTTTGATATTACATTTGTAAAATTAATTCAACTGCTCTTAAATTAAATTAATGAACTTACAAAGAATGAAAAACGTAATACTATAGGTAAGTCTTTAGTTTTTATTTAGCATTATGTCCTATTTAATTCGGTCTCTCTAACTTAGAATAAACTCCATCAATGTAATAAAAAATGGCTTGTTTTTTTAAATGCTTAGCCCTATCAGTAACGTTATAAATTTTGTTTTTTTTTACCAAGGCTATATTTAAAGCAACTATCAAGTGATATCAGCATCTTTAACGATCGTCACTAAATGACAGCTGTCAAATTTTGAAGGTTCTGACTTAGTGTCAAGATTTAAAGTTTTTGTATTTTGATTTGTATGGCTATATTAGCAGTTAATATTAAGCAACTTGGCAACGTTGCAATTGTAACTTATTAATCAATTTCATTAAAAAAATAATGAAGTATTTAGAATTCTTGTCTTTGCTTGTCATTATGTCGTTTATAAATTATACTTACCTTTTACCTGTAAAGTAAATTTTAAATAACTAAAAATTATTTTTAAGATTTTTTGCATCTACAGGTAACATTGCTTATTTAGAATTCTAAGCCCTAAAGGCCGATGACTCAGTCTTACACCCACTTGACATAAAAAGAACATTCACACAGGTGTTCATTTCTCATCAGTCAAATCCGAAAATAATAAGCTGGGATGAGGCCCACGAAAAATTGTACACGAGCGAAATTGGATGAAAGAAAATTTAAATTGATTTTAGGGGTCCACCTATTGTTAGGCTGATGCACGACAATACTGACACTAATGACATTGTTTACATAGTCTTATATTTCTTTTATAAATTACTTAAGTAAAACCTTCTTATGCAACTGAAAAACCGTTAATTGAAAATGTCAGTTATAACAAAAACTTCGAAAACTGGTTTTTTAATTGTTAGAATACTTTAATTTAAAATTTAAAATAAACATAACTGGTATAGATACTTATAAGAAAGGTATTCGTAACACACTGGATTATTTTACTTAAACTTACAATAAAATCAGTTTTTTGGATTTACCATTTTTAATTTAAAGCTTTTTTCCATGACTTTTAATTTTCAAAATATTTAGCCGTTTTCAGAATTTTGGGACAGTATGTATAAAAAATACAGAAAACGAAGACCCAATAGGAACATGGCTATATATTTCTGACCTTTCTTTTGTATTAAAAACTAAATAAAAAGCCATAATGCATTATTTAGTCCCTGCGCCAGTAGGGTGTCCGTTATTTCCCAAATCAATTTTTTTCCAGCGAACACATCCTGAACTTTTAGTTTACATCCTAAAAAAAAATATTCAATGTAAAAATGTTCTAAATTTCTAATTTAAACGGTGCTCCAATCATGTTGCTTTTCCCATTTAAACAACATGGGATTTTGGACTTTTTTCTTTTATTTTTTTCTCAGACAAAAATAGATGGAAAAATCTTCTTAATACATATTCTGATGGGAAATTTAACGGTCTACAAAATACTTTACTTACGAATTTTCGATTAAGTTACTCCTTTAGGAATTAGTTACCGTCAAAAGTTGAGTTAAGATAGAGTTGTGGCCATCTTCGGGAATTTATTAGTAAACCGGCATTTTTAAATAAAACACTCTGTATATTACATTACCATTTAATAGATATTTTAAGAAGATTTAAGAAAATACCCATTTGATATGTCTATCTCTTACAGTTTTGGAAATATGGCCATCCAAATCTAAAAAAAGTAGATATAGTGTCTATTTTATCTTCGACACTAAACTAAACGGTGCGTCGTTTCCATATATGGCGGTATAAATATTCGTGCTGGGCTTGTCAAAAGGAACCCTCCCCCTCCAAAAAAAGGTTTTAAAAGGGTTCTTATCATGAAGTCTATTTTATTACTGGCCCAGGCATTATTATAATTTAATTTAAATTTTGTTAAAGATGGGTCCAAATTTAATTCATTCTGAAAGCGATGCCGACAAGTACACAAAAAATGATAAAATAAACAAACCCTTTTGTGAACAATGATTTATTGCAGCAAAAAATATTTAACCCGACGAGTTTCTAGTACTACGCCACGTGCCATTGGTTTTATAGTAGGACAGAGGCGAAATAAGAGAATGTTTTGTAAGTAGGTGATACGTCTTTTAGCAATGTATTTTTTATTATTTATCTAAAAATATGTACTCAGGCTCTGTTCGAAAAGGTTTGTTTACTTTATCATTTTTTGTGTACTTGGCGGCCTCGCTTTCAGAATGATTTAAATATGGATCCATCTATACGTAGTTTTTGTAGATTATATGGATTGCTGTAAAATTAGTGTAGTCTAGAGCGTTAAAATTGCGGACTCTACCAACAGTGAATAAATGTGTATGAAACATGTTGGTTTGTATTGTTGATAAGGTAAATAAAAAGTCTACCCACTGCTTTTGATTTTAAATATACAGTATGGCTCATTAAGTGTGCAACAAACCTAAACTTTTTTTTGTAATTTTTAGAAAATTTTATATGATATTAAAGTTAAAGCATGGTCCCAAACTACATATATTAGAAATTGTCAGTTTTGTTTAAAGTCCAAGAATATACAAGGAACTTAATAAACTTACCTCCTACGGTCTTCCAACTAAACTCTGCTCTTGGCTCTCCAGTTATCTTTCTAATCGTCGTATATCAGTCATTGTTGATGGCCACTCTTCAAGCTTTCACGAAATTAATGCTGGAGTGCCACTGGGTTCAGTACTAGCACCAACTTTGTTTCTTCTTCACATCAACGACCTTCTTCCTTCTTTCTTCCTCAACCAATCCCATTCATAGTTATGCTGACGATAGTACCCTTCACTCCACTTTTCAGGTTCCCAAAACAATCTCTCAACCCGACTTGGAAATAAAACGCAGGGCGATGCAGATATCTCTTTCACAGGATTTTAATTTGATATTGGATTGGGGCGCCAAAAATCTCGTTCAATTTAATGCATCCCAAACACAATCATGTTCCTTGTCGCAAAAAAATCATATAACACTCATCCTTTGCTTATGAGTGGCCATGTTTTGCAGAGCGGGGACACATTTAACCTTGGGGGCGTCACATTTGAGAATAACCTTAACTGGCATAAACACATTGTATCTATAGCCACCGCGGCTTCAAAAATGCTTGGATTTCTTTTCCGAGCCAAAAAATATTTTTCTCCTTCCAATTTATACACTTTGTATGTGTCCCAAATTCGACCCTCTCTGGAATATTGTTCTCATGTCTGGGGAATGGCATCCCCTACAACCCTCAGCATTCTTGATGCCATTCAAAGAAGGGCTGTTGGTCTTATTAATGATCCTTTACTTACTCAAAGACATCCTTCTCTTGCCCATCGTCGAGCTGTGGGAGATCTATCGCTCTTCTATAGATACTTTTACGGTTTCTGCTCCGACGAATTATCCAGTATAGTCCCTCCTCTTGCAGCTCCCAACAGAGAAACTTGCGGTGCCGCACGTATGCATCCCTATACGGTTCAATTGGACAGGCCCCGAACTTCCCATTTCGTTCGTTCTTTTATCCCTAGAGTTTCTAGACTGTGGAACCTGCTGCCAGCGGAGGTCTTTCCTTCCCCCATAAATCTTCAAGTTTTTAAGTCCCGTGTTAACAAACTTCCTCTTACCCTGCTTAAGACACCCACGGTACGTTAGTACTTAGGCTTTCAGCCTTCGTGGATTGTCCAAAGATAAAAAAAAGGACTTTACATAATTAAAAATTACCTAGGAGAAAAGTATCCTTATTTTGAAAAATAAAACAAAATTTTAAATAGAAATGTTATTTAGTATTAAAAGTTATGTCCCAATACCAATACTCTTTCCTTCTTTAGATCCTGTTTCAATAATATTTTTAAAAAATAGTCCTAAAATTTGGGAACATTTTAAGACATTTTTCCAAAAATTACTTAACTAGAGCAAAATACCAAAAAAGAGTAGGAAATTTAAACTTGCGCAATAGAAGGGGCAATCTAAAGAAAGGAACAGTATTAGTATTTGGGCATAAGTTTTGATCCTTAAACATTGCTATCTAACATTTTGTTTTATTATTTGAAATAAGGGCACTTTACTCCTATGTAGTTTTCAATTTTGTTACGTACCTTATATATCCTTGGACTTTTAACAAAACTAACAATTTCTAATACACTTTGGGATCATGCTTTAACTTAAACATAAAATGACATTTCCAAAAATAAATACAAATAAAAAGTTTAAGTTTCTTGCATAGTTTATAAGCCATACTGTATATTTAAACTCAAAAGCACAGAATTTTAATGGATAAACTTTTTAATTTAGCTCATCAACAATACAATTCAACATGTTTCATACTAATTTATTTTCTGTTGGTGGAGCCGGCAGTGTAAACCCCCAGGCGCTCCACTAAATGGAGTACCCGTTAATAAATAAATAAAGCTACGTAAATAATTTTAGACATGCCCGTCATGTGATTTTTGGCTATAATTATTTTATTAACAAAAATCACAACATTTTTAAAATGTATAGATTTTAATTTTACCGACTTCCGAAACACGGAAATTAAATTTTTATTACGTATAACATTTTTGACTCACGACCAAAGTTTTTTTCTATCCACTGGGAATTTTAGAAATGGTGTTAAATAAATCTTTCACCTGCCACTAAAATTAAATAGAGGATCATATAGACTCAACATATTAACAAACCGAAGACATTTTCTATTTTTATTTAGGTATTTCTTAACATTTTTAATCCGTTTTATTTCTTGTTTTACAAATAGATCGGAAAAGTCAGAAAGCATTTCATTTTGTAACCTATAAAAATATTTTACATTTTAAACAGTGTTGTGTATCAAAATTTTAAAAAATCTGAAATAATTATTTGATTTTATATTAGAGAATTATTGCAAGTTGCCTTATTAAGCTCGGGTATTATTAACCGAGAAAAAGCAATAACGAGAAGCGACATTAATGTCGGCTCCTTTGAAGTTTTGGGGTCTGATTTTCATAACCTCGAGTTTGACACTGTTGACGAAAAGACACCTTATTTTCGAGAAAAATACCTACAAGTTATGAACAAACAGTCTCTACACTGGGAAAACTAATGAAATATTTCGGCGAACTTGTTTAGTCCGAGGCTCAATGTACTTGATTTTTTTTATTTCTATAAATTAATAATTTATGATTTCTTTTTCTATTTGCTACGAAATATTGTGCTTTATGGTATAGGAGTCTAAGTGAATGCATCATAGATAACGCCAAATGTATTTTTTCTTAAAGCAAGTGCAATAGGATAGGCTAAGAGGAAGCCTAAAAATTTACTACATACTTCACGGATATAGGGTTTACAAGAGCACAAATGCACATAAAAAAATAATATTTTGGCAAAAAGTCATTTTTGGAAAAAAATGCTTGTAAAAGAAATACGATTCACGAAGAGAACTTTTGAGTTTTTGTGCAGGGTTTCCAAAAGCTTTAAAAACTTTATTGAAGAGTAAACTACCTTTATTTCTTTTATTTAGGAAACGTATTTAAAATAACACTAAACATTTTCACTGTAATGTTTTATTTTTAAATGCATTTCGACCACATTTTTCGAAAGAACGAATATTTTTACATTTTGAGATGTAAATGGATGTTCTTAAATAAAGATCCCTATTCTCTATCACAAAGCTGGAAGAATCTGCGCCGGTATACTAACCAGAACTCTTTGTGCTAAGGTCAACATTGTCCTATAATTGAAATTCTTTTAACTATTTTAAATTTATTTTATTTTACTTCATATGTAAAACAAGGTAATAAAAATGTAAAAATATTTCCTTTTTCCAAAATAATGTATTAGATAGGAATGGATATATCATTTTAAAATAAGATCTTTCAAACTAATTTCCAAAATTAGCACACTACACAACAACGGATTTTAACTCGATCAACACATCCAAAGAACATCAGCTCGCTAACTAAAGTGGAAAGGGGAACAGCTGATATGTTTGACGGAAAGACACCTTGGTTCGCGCATGCTTCATAGATAAACGATTTTGGCGGGAAGCCTAGCTGTCGCTTCTCGTTATTGTTTCTTCTCGGTTATTAATACCGGCCTTATTTAAATAGTGCTTGTACCCATAATTTAGAGTTATTGCAAATCATGTTGACAGTCCATTAACCTAAAAAAAGGGGGAAAAATTTTAGTTGTTTTTCTTTATTGTTTTGTGTTGTATGGTTTTGTTTTACACAATTAAAGAAATACATTTGAAAAGCAAGGTTTTAAGTATTTTTACTTCTTAAAACTTTTCGATTTTATGCTCGGCAGCCGTTCGGTTTACACGAACAGTTCCGAAGTTAAAATAAGACCAAAATAAGGCACGACCTAAACCGACATAAATAAAGCCGGGCACTATCCTTCTTAAGGTCCTTAGCCTATCATGCAACTGCGCAAGCTCAGATGTCAAAATAAGGCCGGTATTATTAGTGCCTGGCCTTATTTTACTGTGCAATAATTCTCTATTAATGTAGTTTCGTGTATTAAAATTATTTTTAGATTGATTATAATTGTCAATAGTACAAGAAATGAAGCATTTCACCTGGCAATTTTTTGGTCCTTCGTGGATTGACATTAAATTTTTACTAAAGGCAGAAAATAGCCCAAGAAACAAAATCTTTATCGAACCGAAGGGGCCAAAACCTTAGGGGTGGTTGCCAACTCCCTAGGGGTGAAAATTATGTATTACATTTTAACTACAGAAATCGATCAAAAAATGTATTCTTAGCAAAAATGTTTCCTAATTTTTTAATTATAATATTTCTACGACCAATACGAACTGAGGTACGAAGTGGTAATTGTTACCTTTTTTCATCAAATGCATCATTTGATAGATTTAAAGTCAAAGACCAGGAAAATGCTGCATATTTTCAGGATAACACATAGAATTTTTTTAAGTATATAATCGGGCATTCCTTTAAAAAAAAAAAGAGGTCTTTAGTATAATAATTTAAGTGAGTAATGATCAAAATAAGGTCAATACCTAATTTTTTCTACGAAAAATCAATGAAAACAACTGTCTAATTACCTCCCTAAATAAAATTAACGTTTACCCCTTTGCATTTATCTTTAAACATGTATCGTCCAAGAAGTTTGACCAATTTAAAATGTCTAAATTTAGAAAACTGTGAGCTACAGTGAAAAAAACACAATTTCGTATTTTTCCCCTTTTTCTTCTAAATAACTCCGAAAATACTGGAGATAGGAAAAAACGATAAAGTACTAAATTGTGGCGCTTTTAATGACTAACTTTTTTCTGTGCGTAGATTTCCTGTAAAGTAAATATTTGGCAAGTTATAGTCCTTTAAAACCTCTTTTTACGAACGAGCACCACCTCTTTCGAGCTCTTTAACCTCACCCCACTTTAAAACTTAAAAATCTTGGGGAATTTTATTTGCAGAGCCCTGCTGCCCTTAAAAATTCCTACAAATGTTTTTATTTATACTCATATCTTTAAAAATATAGAAGATACGTTTAAAAACCAATCCTTTTTTCTTTTCGAAAAATTCGTCACTTCGGAGCGTTATATTTTTTTTCTTTTGAAATATGGCATTTTAAATTGATTAAACTTCTTAAGCGTATTGGCAACAAAGAAAATTGTAGAAGAGTCGTAGGAAAATAAAAACATAATTATTTTGTTTGTCTTTTTAAAACCTAAAATTTTGCTTTTTTCAGTTTTTTAATAAAATTCAAAATTTTCAAGTTATTCGCGAAAAAACCATTAAAACAACGATTTTTTCTTAAAAAATTTTTACTTTCAATTGCGAATACCTTAAAAATATTTGTTTTACGGAAAAAATGTAGGAAACATTTTTTGCTTAGAATAACTTTTTTGATCGATTTCTGTAGTTGAAATATAATAAAAAAATGTTCACCCCCAGGGTTTTGGCGATTTCGGTTCGATATAGATTTTGATCCTTGGGCTATTTCTTACCTTCTGTTAAGAAAGTCAACCATGCAGGACAGAAGAATTGCAGTGCCGTATTATCCATTAGGCTGCATCTAGGCTACAGCCTAGGCGCTTACCTTGAAAATATAGGGTGTCCAAACAGTGAAGTATTTAAGCAAAGTTAAGGTCGGGTGGGGATTAGGACTAATTTCGTCTCATGAATAAGATGCTTTTAAATAGGCGCAAGAAGGAGGAGTAACCTCTTGCTTATTTTTTGGTCTGTCGAAAATGTTTTTGTGCCCAAAATAGGTTCGGAGGAATTTCCTAGGCTAGGACGCCTCATACACTTAACACGGCCCTGTGAAGAATTGCAAGGTTTTACCTCTTTAAGCATTAATTTCCTTTATAACAAAGTTTTTTCTTACCACCTAAATATACAGGGTGTTGTCTAAACAAATGCGAAACATTTTAGGAGGTGATTTCTTGTATAAAACAAAGTGTACTTTGCCTTAACATGGGGTCAAAAATCAACTTTTTTATTACTTTATAATACTTTTTAATCAAGTAGTTTCAACAATATTTTTTTGTTTTTTTTTATTTCTCAAAATAATATTTTTATAAATTTATGCCATAGGACAATTTTTGTTATAGTTTTAAGCATTTCAGACGGAACAAAAATTTAAATAAAGAATAACTATTTTTCAAAATGGTCAAAATAGAAGATAAATGCAGGTGTAGTTAAATCCATCCGTGAACACACTGTATACCTATACAGCGTCAAATATAATTAATATTTTTAAATTTACTCTTATAGCCATATCTTTAATTTACTAAAAATCTTTTTTGCAAAAATTGCAGTTTTATAATATAGACACTTTTATTTTCAAATCGTTATAAGAAAAAAGTTTGTTTGGCAAGTCACGCTAATAAAAAAACATTTGGTCGTATATACCGGGTTATGCATTGCCAGGCGGGACATAGGAAATCCCATGTAATTTTTAATGGGGTCAATTATTGGCTCCCCTAATTATGTTAGAGAAAAATTCTATTGAGAGTTTATTGAAGAGCATGCAATTCTACGTACATGGTAATAACTTTAGATTTTTCGGTTAACCCGTTTGCTAGTTAGATGCTAATATATTGTTAAAAATTGTTACATTATTATCGCCTCATATTTATGAACAACAATAAAAATATCAGTTAGCGTGACACTTAACGTAGCGTGCTTTATTATTATCAAAAAATCAGTGAAAAGATTAAAGTTGTATTTATAAAAACGAATTAAGTTAAGTTAAACGAAACTAGAGTAACAAATTTCAAGAACTTATGACATTTATAATATTTACATGCTTCAATAAATTACTAATATTATTACAATAATTAATATGTTGAAAATAAACTTAAGATTTAAGAAAATTTTCAAATATTCCTCAATTGACTGCGAGACAATAACCCAGACGTTCATAAAATTGTCTTCTTACATTGGCTAACTGGTAAATTGCTGCAGAAATAGCATTTTATAACTCATCTAGATTAGAGTAATTTTTATCCTTGTATATCATGCTTTTAAATGGCCCCAGAGGAAGAAGTCATTTGGCGAAATATCAGGAGACCTGGCTGGCCAATTTATGGTGTAATGTAGGCCAATACCATTTTTGACACCTTTTGGTAACTATTTCCTTGATAGTACCATTTAATCATCAATACTTTTTCTTCAGTAGTATAACTCATGGTTAATCTTTTCGCTCTACGATTTTTTGATAATAATAAAGCAATAAATTTCAAAATGACAACGTTATGTCACGCTAACTGGTATTTTTATTGTTATTCATAAATATGAGGCGATAATAATGTAACAATTTTTAAAAATGTATTAGCATCTAACTAGCAAACGGGTTAACCGAAAAATTTAAAGTTTTTACCATGGACGTAGATTTGCATGCTCTTCAATAAACTTTAATAGAATTTTTCTCTAAAATAATTTGGGTAGCCAATAAATGACCCCATTAAAAATTACATGGGATTTCCTATGTCCCGCCCGGCGATGCATCACCCGGTAGGTGACGATTAGTTTTATAGGTTTACTTATAAAATAGATCTATTTTGACGTAATCAGGCTGTCAAAATTTGGTACTCGTATTTTCCGGACACCATGTATTACCATTTATGAAATGAAATAATCCGTCAATTTATAATTATTATTCCTCTTCCCTAATATTTACTCTGGCCTAACCTACCCTATAGCATGCCCTTAAGGGAAAAGTCCCTATCAGATGTTTCAACCACCGAACCGAGGATTCATGCGCACAGAAATCGATTCCTATCCCTTAGACATTCAGACGGTTTTTACCCCTTAACAGAAATGTAGTTGAATCATACCATACGAATAGTTTTTAATAATAAAAAAGAAAAATGCGCGTAGTTTTCTTAATAAACTGTGGTTGAATTTGTAACAAAAAAAATTGCTCGGTGTTTTGCTTTATCAATGCTGAAGATTAAGCTGACGACTCATTCAATGGTTATGGTTACGAGAATAGTGGAGGGGATTTCTAGAGGGACAAGGAACTGTAAGTTTTGTTTTTGTTCTTCTGTCTGGGGAATTGAGTTGTCAAAAGTTAAGAAACTTTGGGGATTTGGGAGTGTATACAATTTAATCTGTTTTAAGCACGGTTTTGTTTAACTAGTATTTAAATGTTTGTTTATAGATTAAAAATAATGGGTCACAGATAAGGGCTAACACTAACACTTTTAATGACTGATTTAATAAGTTTGGATTTTTGATTAAAGAATTCGCTCTAAAAGGTCTTTCTAAAATTCCTTTAAAGACCATAGTTGCGTGGATAAACATGGAGTTTGAAAAATGGTTTATTTTAGAAGCTGTATCAAAAAAGAGGAAAAATCATGCACTATGGTGCTAAACTGTTATGGTAAAATCCTCTCATCAAAATAAGAAAAAAGTTCATATACACAGTTCGCAACTTTTTCGTTCTTAAGCTACAGGATGTTAAAGTTGTAAAACAAAAATTAATTTTTGTAAATATCTTAAATATTCTGCACCCAATTTTGTTGTTACTTCGCAATGGTATTTTTTGCATTTATGGACCAAATTAGCACTAATTTAATTACATTTAATTACTCGCATCGAGCTGCATCTAAAGGAATCATTCCAGTGGCGTAGCTGGAGGAGCTTTTTTCTATTCATCTTTTTCGACAAAGGGGACTCGCTACTCCACTGATTATTTTTTTTTTAAAGGGACCTCACTGGCTCTCAAAATGTGTGTCAAATTTTAATTTAGAATCAGCCAGTCAAAAATTTAAACAGGCAATGCGTGGAAAGGAGACTAAACGTCGAATGCCGGCATGTAAATATTTCGGATTGTATGACTAATAGTGTTTGCTTTGTTTTTCCATTACTGGCCGATATACCTTTTAAAATAGCTGATACAGTATGTTTCTTAGATTACGCAAATAAAAATACCTCTTAAATTCATCTTACAATTTTGTCGTAACTTATTTAGTAAAAGCGAAAAAAATTAATTTCACCTAATTGCATACTCCTAGACCATAAAAAACAGTAATAGAATGTTTTTGTTTAAAAATTTGGTTTTAAGATTTCTTATTAGCGGTTATGTTATAACAGAAAATGCTTAATTATTAAATAACTTTTATATCTCTAGTCTAACAAATTTTACTAAAATAAGTGCTTTTGAAATTTATAGTTTATAGCTTTTGAAAAGTCCCACCTTGCATTTTGATAATGAAAAATGAGCGAACTCATGTTATACAAGCTCTTTTTCTTATTTTAATGAGAAGATTCTACCATAGCAGTTTGGCGTCACACCCTGTATATGGTTACTGAAGATATAAAATTAATTAGTTATAACAGTATTGTTGTATATTCTTTATAAATTGTAAATAAACTGGCAGACGAGAAATAACTAACACCAAAATTAGGAACAATTTTTGTTGTTTGGCAATAAACTTTATATTTAAAAATTGTAATTTATCCTTTTTTGTTGTTAGCAAAACCTAATTATGAATAATTAACAGTAGAGCATTATTTTTACGTATAAGATTACATTTAAATAGAAAGCTTTGTAGTTTTTGATAAATACATTTATCATGACTTAATTTTTAATAATGATGTGTTCTCCTCTCTTCTATTACTGACTGCTTAATATCGACGAGACATACAGTCAGTTCAATGAAGAATCAAATTTTTGTCGATGATATTCCACGCCTGCAATAACAACTCCCCATTTTTATATTTAATTGACACCTTGGTTAAATTAAACAAATATTTTAAACAATACTGTTTCAGTAAAAAAATAATACAATTTGTTTTTAAAGATAATAATAAAGTTAGATAAATATTTTTTAGAGACAATAACAACTACTTTACATATCATTTACCCAGTTAAAAATGTAATTAATTAGACTAATTAGAATATTGCATGTGTTTGCAGTTCAAAACTATACATACATGTACATTTAAATTGTTTTTTCAACCCCTATAATTCCGTCATGTTCGTCTGTTCTGTCCAACCTTGTATTACAGTCATGCAGGATGATTTAGGACCCACTTTGATAAAATTCAGTCCATATTTGCCCATTTTGATCGCGAATATCTATAGAACAAATAAGGTATATTAGTTAGGAATCCCTGGGTCTTTATTCTTGAAACTGGGGAACAGCGTTCTCATGAGAAAAGTGGGCGGAGTTCTCTCGAAAAGCTTAAATAGATATTTTTGAACGCAAACGACTGCTCCCATCACGCGACTGTAAAGAAAACAGCCCGAGAAATGAACGATCATTTTGGCGATGTGATCAAGTCCGTTCTCTTATGCACGCGAATTAGGACCTGGGTCCTTATTCTTGAAGCTGGGGAAGAGCATTCTCATGAGAAAAGTTGGCAGAGTTCTCTCGAAAAGCTTAATAGGTTTTTTGAACAGAAACGACTACTTCCATCACGCGACTGTAACGAAAACAGCCCGGGAAGTGAACGATCATTTTGGCGATGTGATCAAGTCCGTTCTCTTATGCTCGAGAATTAGGACCCTGGGTCCTTATTCTTGAAGCTGGGGAAGAGCATTCTCATGAGAAAAGTGGGCGGAATTCTCTCGAAAAGCTTAAAAAGGTATTCTTGAACGCAAACGACTGCTCCCATCACGCGACTGTTAGGAAAACAGCCCGGGAAGTGAACGATCATTTTGGCGATGTGATCAAGTCCGTTCTCTTATGCACGAGAATTAGGACCCTGAGTCCTTATTCTTGAAGCTGGGGAAGAGCATTATCATGAGAAAAGTTGGCGGAATTCTCTTGAAAAGCTTAAATAGGTTTTTTGAACAGAAACGACTGTTCCCATCACGCGACTGTAAGGAAAACAGCCCGGGAAGTGAACGATCATTTTGGCGATGTGATCAAGTCCGTTCGAGATTTAGGACCCTGGGTCCTTATTCTTGAAGCTGGGGAAGAGCATGACAATGTGGGTGTTAAATTATATAAATATTATTTAATAAACAAAAAAAATAAGTTGGTTAGTACCTAGTTATTTTTCACGACATCGTTAACCATACATGTTGGTGGTAGGGGACACAACCCTGTATCTTGTAGGACACATATTTTTTTGGTTTATTTAGATAATTATCTTAAAAATTACCAGAGGAAATCCCTGTTAGTAATAAATTTTTGATATTCGTCAAATCAACACATTTATTTCCTGCTTTCCCTGTAAGCTACCACCAACGAAAATTATTGTAAAGAAAAAGTTGGACGTCACGTCAAAATAAAGCTACTCACGAAAAAATAGCTTATTATGAATGAATGGTAAAAATGGTTGTGACATTCAATTTCCACAAAAACAAAATGGCTGATTTTCCGATATACAATACAACTTTGTTATTGTAAGTGCAAAACTCTGTATATTTTTCTTTATGCTTTTGACTTTAAGAAAATGTAACATCCCACCAACAACATAAATAATGTAAAAAACGTAAGCCAAGTTCAATACTAAAATTATGCTTGGCTGTGGGCTTCGCCGCAAAAAGAATAAAGATCTAGATGAGTGACAAGTTTTTTAGAAAGTCCAAATATGCATGAGATCTTAAAGTAGGTTAGATTAACCTTGGCCAGTTATTTTTATATATAACATTTTATAAAATTGTTCAACTTATTTAAATATATATGTTTTTGTTAATTCTGATAAAAACTGGTCAATTTTTCGAAAGTTTCACCTAAAAAAAAATGTAATAAATTTTACATACAGGGTGTATATATAACTTTCCACTCAAGTTATCTTCGAAACGAGATAAATTTGAGAAAATCGCCGAAACACGTCAAGATATTTATTGAGGAGGAACGTTTTTACAAATAATTGGACGGCGCCCCTTTAACCCCTTAACCACCAGGGCCACCACCCCAAAATTCCTAAATGAGAAGGCGGGTCGAGTGATACATCATTTTAAAGCTCCTGACGAGTACTTTATAACCCTAGAATATGAAGTCAATATCTTTACCTATTACAAAATGGCGGTACTTTAAAAATTTCCTAAATACCTGATTTGGATGGCCATATTTCCGAAAGTAATAAAGTTAGATGTACCTAATGTAGTGTTTTCTTAAAGCTCTTTTAAAGGTCTTTTTAATTGTGATACTGGTAGTAATATACAGGGTAGAAGAAAAAGTACATATTTTTTTATTTAAGAACCCTGTATATTATTTTACCATTAAAAAGATCTTTAAATGAGCTTTAAGAAAATATCACATTAAGTACATCTAACTTTATTAGTTTCGGAAATATGACCATCCAAATCAGGTATTTAGGTAATTTTAAAGTACCGCCATTTTGTAATAGGTGAAGATATTGACTTCATATTCTAGGATTATAAAGTACTCGTCAGGAGCTTTAAAATGATGTATTACTCGACCCGCGTTCTTGTTTAAGAATTTTGGGGTGGTGGCCCTGGTGGTTAAGGGGTTAAGGGGCGCCGTCCAATTTTTGTAAAAACGTTCCCCTCAATAAATATCTTGACGTGTTTCGGCGATTTTCTCAAATATGTCTCGTTTCGAAGATAACTTGATTGGAAAGTTTTTAAATGAACACCCTGTATATAGATTTAACATGTATTTTATAAATAACTTTCTGCGTATATTCATTAGCATAAAATAGTATTATTTTCGTTATTTAAAATATTGAAAATAGTGTATTGTGTTTCAAACACAGTACGATTGTTAAATTTATTACCTCTTCGTTGAATTTTCATTGAAAAGCCAGATATGTATGTCAAAAATAAATTTGTAATAAATCTATTGATTTTGTCGTGGTTAACTCTAGGAAGGAACTATTAATGAAGTCAACTATAAAGGATAAAAGAAAACTTTTTGTATAAAAGTTTAATAGTTTCCACCTATTATCTTTTAAGCATAACAAAAAAACAAATGAACATTTAAAAGTTACGAAAAATGAAAAGGTAGGAAAATGGTTAGTTTATATTTATAAGGTTGCGACATATCCCCAAATTTTAGACGGTTCGAGGTCGGGGACGCAAGGAAGGGCACTCCACGGAGAAAAGTTGGCAAGACTGGGTAAAATCAAAGCTGATGATCAATCCAGTGGCGTCTAGAATTTGCGCATTTCATTTTGCATTGTTTTGGAAGTTATATATGTAATTACAAATGTTTTTTATTTAAAGTAAAAGAATTTACAACTTAATAATAATTAAAAACTGTTGTGTAAACGGTTGTTCTACTAAGACAATAAACTGTATATCTCCGGCACTGAACAACATGGCCGAAAAATGGGAGATGTGACGTCATAACATGTCAAAGCAATATGGCCGAATGTGGCGACCCTATATAGACCGACTTTGGTATATTATTATTATGTTAAAAAGCTCTTTTAAAAACACATTTAATATTAAGAGTGGAAGATAAAATTTCCACTGTATTTACGGCACTATACTCTATCCAAGTTCCATATTTCAAACGTGTAAACAATGGTCAACGCGTGGTATCGCTTTTATATTTTTTGTGTCTGAGCGTATATAAACAAAGGATCTTTAATTGTATTCCGTAGGAATGTATGTATGCAATAAAATAAATAAAGATTTAATTAAAAAATTATAGACAATATTACAAGATTTTACCATTTCTTGTTGTTTGAATTTTATCTTTAATTAAATACACATACTTATGTTAAAAACGAGAGGAGGCAGGGAATCCCTCGTCTTCCGCCGAGAGACCTCGAGTGGCTTTCGACAGTATAACAATTTACCTTTTTGTTTGAATTTAATTTTTTTTTATGTAGTATCCAATTTAACCATGAAGAATCCTAACCCAAAGGCTAGGTTAGAATACATTCTCAGCTGTATAGCAAATCGTTCGCGGTAAATAAAAATTCCGAACTAATAAATAATTAGACATGCGCTTTAAAACAATTCTAAACCAGTTCGGTTCTGGTTCAGAATCAGTTCATTACTAGACCCGCGAACAAAGCTAATGGAAATTATATCTACTATTTTTCAAATTTAAGTGGCCAAATTTCCGAAACTATTAAAAATAGATATATCAAATGAGGTATTTTTGTAAAGACCTTTTTAATGGTGACAAAATATACAGGGTTTTTTTTAGCTTACTCGGTTATAGTTTAAAGTAGGTGGCAAAATATAAATGAAAACCCTGTACAAGAAAAAAAAATAGAATTTTTTATATCTATCTTCTACCGTAAGTACATAAGGTAATTTCTCTTTTATTTGTGGTCTTCTGAATGCAAGTTCCTTTTAAAAGACTTTCATCATCCTCGAAGTTTTGCATTCATACTCTTTACATTTACGCAACCAAATGCAACAACCTGCAAACCACAGACAATGAAAAACGACTCGACCTTTTCATACATTTCTGTAAGCTTATTTCTGCTTTTCCATTTGACGTTTTTTAGATTTCCAACATAATACCCGTGAGCTTTCCACGACGGCTCTTAGTACTTTCCATTAAAAAGTCATTTTTAAAAGGCGGTTTTAAAAACCGAGCAACTGCATTCGGGCGATGCATAAATACGGGCATTCCGGCTTAGTCTCATTAAAATTTAAAGGGTCCGTGGTTTATGACGAGAACTATTTTACATAAGAAAAAATAAATAACTGACTTTACCGCAGCCGGGTGTGATTTGAAGATTAACGGGCATTTTTATTTTGATTTTTAAGTGGTTTAAACTAAATTGCGTGCAATTTGAGGGCATTTTTGGAGTTCGATGAACAGTTGTTTAATGATGAGGACTACATTTGTAAAAAAATAAGGGAAACTATCCGCTTTAGGGCCTCTACAAATTTCGATCTAATATGTTTTTCAACACGAAAAGTATCCGCTCTATTACATTTCCACTGAGTTACCTGGGTTGCTTTCCAGTGACGAAAATTTTTGTGCGTCACGCTCCAGGGCTTGAAGCTCTTGAACTGCTCTAAAAAGTTAGTCACTGGAACGCATCCTTAGACAAGGAAAGAGAGATACGTAAAGAAATTTTAAAATTTCGTTGTTTTTAACCTTTCTTGGCTTTATAATAATAATCTCTTTTTAATATCTAATACCATTTTAAATAAATAATTTTAAAAAATCCATCCTTAACCATAAAAAACACGTTTGAAGCACAAAAACCAAAAGAGGGGATGGTGCATGAGGGGCAAGGGGAAAGAAAAACGGAGTAGCTCAGGTGCATAACACTTTCCGTCACTGGAACGCCATAAAGTAGAACGAAATGCTCCTGAGCTACTCGGGAGCGCTCTATTTGCAAGCCACTCTCGTAAGTACAGGGTGCATTTATTTATTAATTTTAAACCTTTTTAAAAATAAATTTCATATGTTTTTCTTTTAAGCCTTTTCTGAGATAATGAATACACTCATGGACAAAATTATCGCAACAGCTTGATTTTCTTTATAAGCTTCAATACAGAAAAGTTTTAATTTAGACCCAAAATAGGGAATTGCGGTTTTCACCAGAAAGTTTGGCTTCAAATTTGAGGCTCGCAAATGAAGATTAGTTCTTGTGTTAAACATAAAAAACATGACTTTCCGAGCGTCGAAATTGGCCCACCCTGTATATTTGATACCACTTAAAAAAAAAAGAACTAAGTATCGAAACCAGAAATATGTTGTATGGAATATATTAGCACTTTTGACAAGTTTTCTTCAATAACCTATTACCCTAAAGAGTAATATGTCAATGCCACTGATCTCGATGGATTGCCAATGTTATAACCTGCGCGTGGACGAACATGCGCACTTAAAAGCCGTGGCAAAATACAAACACCGGCGTCCCGTACCCTTCGTCCGCGGTCTAACCGTAACGCTCATTAGCTACCGTACTTCAAACAGAAAACCAGGACGCCGTCAACAAATTTTTTCGTATAATGCGGATAGTTTGTTTGGAGCCGGGTGCGTTTACCCTCAACTGGCTTGCGCACAAACCGGTTTTTTCGCCCATGAAATGTAACTTTTGTTTCGCGCAGGTTATAACATTGGTAATCCATCGAGATCAGTGGTTCGTCCACCCATTTATTTGTTTACTGCGCGAGGTTGTAAAAATCCGAAAAATGCTTCTTGCCACTGCGGATCTAAATGCAGGTTATCTATGGTCAATGCTTAGAAATCGTTTACATACTGCTTACTTTTTCCTCGCTAACTAAACTCTATAGAGTGATGACTCCTTTGCCACGATGTCCAAGCACTGAACATTGTTTTTAAATAACTACCACCTAAAAAGTCTCCCGACTGGGGATCGAACCCGGGTCTTCTGGGTTAGAGATCAAAGACTCTGTTCACGGCACCAAAAGACTTGTTTTTACAAACAGTAATTTGCATCTCTTTGTATTAAATGTCGTCTTATCATTAAACTGTTTTATAAATATACTTAAATATACATAAATCAGGATTTTGCCGAAAAATTAAATTCGCTTTAACCAGGATAAATATATGCATTATAGCACATCATTTCCATAATATCTGACCCCTATTTGGTATTACCCTTGAACTTGTTGACTCATACCCCAGTTCGTTTTTCCCTTTACACCCGGTATTTACATACTCTTTGTTCAAATAGAGTAGGGAAAGTGAGTCAACAGAACACCCCCTGTCTCGTAGATTTCGAATGGTTTTGAATTCAATTTTAGATAACTCGGTTTCGAAACGTGACCTATCTCTGTTTAACTTTAACACTCGGTAAAAATTTACATATTTTCTTAAAGAAAAATAAGTTATTCTTTTAAAGTCTAAACAACCTATAATTCATTCTAAAAGTAAACAAACCTTTTCGAAAACATAAGCCTTTGACAGAGCCTGATTACATATTTTTTGGATAAATAAAAAAAAACATTGCTAAAACCAAAGTCGGTCTATATAAAGTCACGACATTCGGCCATATTGCTTTGACGTGTTATGACGTCACATCTCCCATTTTTCGGCCATGTTGTTCAGTGCCGGAGATATACAGTTTATTGTATTAGTAGAACAACCGTTTATACTACGGTTTTTAATTATTATTAAGTTGTAAATTCTTTTACTTTAAATAAAAAACATTTGGAATTACATCTTTCAACAAATATCACTACCAAAACAATGCAAAATGAAATGCGTAAATTCTAGACGCCACTGGATTGATCATCAGCTTTGATTTTACCCAGTCTTGCCAACTTTTCTCCGTGGAGTGCCTTTCCTTGCGTCCCCGACCTCGAAACGCCTAAAAGTTAAGGATATGTCGCAACCTTATAAATATAAACTAACCTTGGCTAAAACGCGTATCACGTACTTAAAAACATCATCTTATTTCGTCTCTATCCTGCTATAAAAGCTGATATATGCCGCAAAGAATTATAAACTTTTCGGGTGTATTATTTATTGATGCATGAATCATTGTTCACAAAAGGGTTTGTTTACATTTGATACTTTGCGGCAACCCTTTCAGTATAAATAAAAAAAATTTAACAATTTTATTTTAGTAGAAAAGTATGTAGGCAATCTCTCGGATTTATATAGAACACGTAAGAATAATATGATAAGTTCCTGTATTTTTTTCGAAATGTAGACACGCGAAAGCGTGTCAAGCCAAGTTCAAGCGCGCCGAGTGTAATATTACACAAACCGCTTGGTGCCTCTTTGACCCCTTCATTACTCAAAACCTATTTTACGTAAACACATGAAGCTACGTGTGTTTATTTATGTCCATAATGGACAACTGGTAGGCCAAATTTCATAAAACTAGCTCAAACGGTTATAAAGATATGAACGTCCAAAAGTAGTTAATTTTCCACTGACTGACTGACTTACTGACTGACATATAGATCAAAAACCTAACCCACTTCCAGATGACCTAGAAAGATGAATTTAGTATTCAGCTGGGTAGTTGTGTGTAATTGAAACATAAAAAATGGTTTCTCGGTCTCCTTGCAATTTTTGGCAATAAATGGTGTGTTTATAGCAAGAAATTTTTTAAGGCTACATAACTTTATTAATGACGTAATATAATTAAAATATTTTAAATATTTATTCTTCTCTTTTAGATCCGGCCTCACCGTGTTGACGGAACAATCAGCACGAAGGGGTGGGTCATCACGAGACTCGCCCCCTCCACCTCCTGCTCCTAGATGTTCCTCTAAGTCGCAACGAAACGGAGGAGTACCCCAAGGTAATAAAAACATATATTTTTCAAAGTTTAGGGACTAAAGTGTTTACTTTAGTCCCTAAGGGTTAATAATATAAACAAGTGTAGTGACATTATTTTTACATTTCATTTTCGATTGAGTGCCTTAATTCTTTTTTCTGTAATATTTTTTTTAATAAAAAATAATACAGAATTGCGAAAAATAATATATAAACCTCTGTCTTTTTATCCCTCCATAAATTGCAGCTCGACCGTTTACTTTTTACCCCGGGATAAAAAATTACACTGTAATCTCTTGGTGTATAACTTTAAAACAATATTCACATTCTATAGTAATTGTGTTTAAAATAGGTTCAGAATCGAAACATTCGACCTCTAACGGGCACCACTGGAAACGATACGGGGATTCCCCTGGTGTTGGTAGTCCACCGCCCCCTGCTCCTGGAAGTCCTACTTCGAATCGCAGGGATAGGGGGAGAGACGAAGTAGTCCCCATGGTAAGGAGAAGTCGAGCGGAAGTAAAGGGGTTAGAGGAGTGCCTCAAAGTTTTGGGTGAGTATTGAATACGTTTAGAAAATATTATTTATTGTTGGGCTAATTTTTTTGTTGATTTTAGATACGTAAAGAGAAATGGTACAACTAATGGTGGAGGAGCTGCTACAAACGGTACAGGATCCCCTGTGCAAGGTGGGTAAATAACTGAGAGTTACCAAAAACTGTGGTTAAGGTGATTTATTTATCCTGTAATAATAGTATTTAATAACCAAAAACGACTTGTTTTGGGTCAGAATTTTGTCCAATAAGAAATATTTATCCTTTGGTCAATTACTCCTAAACAGTGGCGGCTATTCAGGTGTAGTAAGTGAAGTGCCACTTCACCAAAAGTAAATAATAAAACATAAAAAAAACATATTACTATTATTCCATTAATTTTTCTCATTTCTATTCCTTATTTGTAAAATTCGCCATGAAAAATCTAGCATATAAATTAACCGCTGGCGCAAGTCGCTTTCTTCCTCTTTTGGCAACGCGACAAGTGTATTGCAAATATAAAACGGACCGAAGTATACACCTCATGCGGGGTTTTGTTTACGCTTTGACGCTCCGTTGCCATGACAACGCTATACTTGCCGGTGGCCAGAATCGCGAGTGGGAGTATCAGGTGTATTGCTTGGTAAATCGCTAGCCTTAAAAAGATAGTATAGGTTTTGGTCGTTTCGTTGGTTTTCACGTATTATTTTGATTGTTTCCGTTTGAGTATTATTAGCGACAGTGATTTTTCACAGGAAGAAATTAAAGGACAGTACAGAGCACTTCTTTATGAAATATTAGATCATATTTTGATGGAAATGGAAGTAAGATTCAAAGATTGTTACAAACTACAATTTCTTTGTCTTGCTGTATAACCAAACTTTTCCCACTGATTCTTTTCAAACTTTAGTGGAGATATATGCCAACGAAAAATTAGAGGCTCAAAAATAAACTTGACCTAATATTTTCTGCAGAAAGTTATAGAAATATTACATTGAAGCAGTTAGTGAAACAAGTTGGCGCAAATAAAGACATTGTTACCGAGGCGTATAAACTTTTTCGCTAATTTTAACCATATCGTCGACAAGCGTGTCAGTGGAACAGAGTTTTTCTTGTCTTAAGCGTTTAAAAACTTTCTTAAGAAACACTATATCCCAAGATGAACTTTTATCTTTGGCCAATATTTCAATTCAAAAGGAGCTTCTACAGGAACTGATAAATACTTAACCATTTTATGAATATATAATTGATAAATTTGCTGCATTAAAAGATAGAAGGATTGATTTGGTGTATAAAATTTAGGTAAGTTTAGATATTAAGACTTTTTACTTAGACTTTTGATAGTTGAGTATTTTCAATTTTGCTAAAATGGTGAATGTGCTTTTTTCCCTTCCTGCACTACACCTGTTTTTAGACCCGCGAGCCGCCACTGCTCTAAAATTTTATTATCTTTTTTTTCTACTTTCTATAAGTTTTATTATAAATCTAATATCTCGTAAGAAGGTATTTTAACAGATATATTTTAAGTTGCCATCATAACTTTCACGGAGTCACAAGACTAGATGTACATACTTATGAGTCTAAGATATAGTTGTGAATTTTATGGATTTAAGTGTTACTATGCAAATCTTACATATTTAAAATATATTTTGATTTTTATTAAAAATATTAATATAAGTTGTATGATATTATTTTACAATTTTTAGTTATACAAAATCACAATGGAAAAACGGCAGCTGTGTCAGCGGTTCCCAGAACCAAAGTTAAAGTTTCGGGAGGCACCCAAACGTGTTCAAGTGACCTGCAACAATCACATAGTAAGTGTTTTAATAGGGTGCTTGTCTAAAGTCAAAACTCAGGACCCCCTCCTAACTTTTGAATTGTTTGTTTTTTTATATGAAAATTTGAGAACTTTAGTAAGACTGAATAAACCAAATTTTAGGCAAGAAATGACATATATACATGTCAGTAGTATACTTATTGTGGTATTTTCTTAAAGTTTTTTTAAATATCTATTTAATGCTGATATTGGTGATAATATACAGGGTAGGACAAAGAGTATATATATTTTTACTGACGCACCCTATATATTATTATATCACCAATAAAAAATATTAAAAATACCTTTAAGAAAATACCACATTAGGTACATCTAACTTTATTAGTTTTGGAAATATGACTATCCAAAACAGGTATTCAGGTAAGTTTCAAAGTACCACCATTTTGTAGTAGGTAAACGTATTGACTTAATATTCTGCGGTCATAAAATACTCGTCAGGAGCTTTAAAATGATGTGCCAGAAAACCTCCCTTCTTATTTCATTTTTCTTTTAAATAGCGCCCAACTCTCAGTTTGACATTTATATCTCTTATTTCTTGCCTAAAACTGGATTTATGTTGTCTTACTAAATACTTCTAATTTGTATGAAAAATACCAAACAATCCAAAAGTTAGGAGGGGTCCCGACTTTAGACAAGCAAGATGTTAAGTGTTTTAAATTTTTTCACCTGTGTAAAACGAACATGTTGGTGTTTACTTTATGAAAACAATAAAAAATTTGATATATCTGAGATATTTGACAAACACCAACCGCACACACTCTCTCAAATATGCTTATTAAATAGTTCATTAAATCAGGAGCGGTCATATCAACATTCCGAGGGGGGACAGGCCGAAGGAATATTGCCTGAGGCGGCAGAAATAAAAAAATTGAGGAAGGTGGGCGACTGAAATTTTTTGAAAAGAAAAAAAAGGTCCTCATCTCTTTTTATTGTTTCCTTTTATTTATAAAAGACTTGATCCATCTTTTTCCCTCCTTCCCACATATTTTTGAAAAGCAAAAAAAAGAACCCCACTTTTCAATTCCACAGTCGGCCTGGGGGGATGCCATATCATCATTAAATGCCCATGTTTGCCGTAAGGTATGTATAAAATATTTGGTTACTAACGATGTGGCATGAAGGGGAGTGGCCATGGCCCCCTGGCCCCTCCCTATGATCGCCTCTGCAATAAATCCAAATTTTGATCAAACTCCTCAAGAATTTTTTAGGTTTAACAAACACTACAGACAAAACGGCAAGCCATCAAATTTTCGTATTTAACAAACCTGTTCGACGAAAAATTTAATCGTTAAAAAGTTAAAAGAGCAAAAAAAAGCATCGCTAACTTGTGTTTTTCTCGTACATTTTTTTTCGGGGATTGTTAACTAAAATTAAGCTTGCTGCATCGTTGTTAAAAAGCCGTCATCGACATAATTTTGAACTAGTATGAATCCATGACAATTCATAGTCAAGTTTTTCTTGTTGTTGTGGCAGTTATTTTCGTATTTTTTAAGTAATTTTTACAATTTATTAAATAAATGCAATAAAAAATACAAGAAGAATTAATCTACAATTTGTACTAAGTGTTTTGGCGGTTGCCATCATAGATTTCGTAAACAATTCTGGCATGAAGGAGAAGGCACAAAGTCAGATTTGTAATGTCCGCAGTTTAAGTGTAAATATTCCAGAACTTACGATTTGTCGCTTTATATAAAATTACGTGGAATGTTAGCTGCTAACTACTCTTTGTTTTATTTAGGTTTTAGAATATGATGCCTAATATTTTGTCTGAAATTTAATGCCTTGTTTTCAAAAGTGCTTTTGCTTTTAGCCGAGACACAAACCCAAAATCGCATATTTCTGTAAATATGGAAATATTTTCGGCACTTTTGATCTAGATACCCATTTTTATCAGCTAATTGACCAAATTGCAACACTGCTGCTTCTTAAGTTGAATTACCAATAATTTCTCCCGGACAACCCCCGCGACCCTAAAATATTAGAAATGTATTGGTTCTATGCACTCTATTCATATTCACCATTGCAGAAGTTTGTTTATTAAAATCAGTGCTTTATTAAAAATATGTTTTTTTTACACAAAATGTTAGTAATTCAAGAGTTAAGTTTATGATTGGTTTGGCCCTTTTAACAAGGCAGACATAATTTTCTGCCTTAGTAAAAGTACCAAAAATTTAATATCTTATGTAATAAAACCTTGTTTAATTTTAGAACCGTCTCCACCACAATTTAAATCCTACTCACTTACGGGAAACACCGCCAATCAGCTTTCGCAATCAGTAAGAGAACGTTTGATGATGGGATCCCAGAGCTTACCAAAAGGAGGTGTTCATCAGGAATACGGCCTTGTTATGAGACAAATAAGACCCAAGGCCAGCGATGGGTCTCTTAGTGATACGCAGGCAATAGAAAATTGTAGCCCTTATGCACCTTGGCTACGACATAGGTAAGATTTTAAGTTAAAAGGTTTTATTCAATGACCTTTTTTGTTGGGTACACGCCAACATCTATCTAGCAAGAATGGGACCGCTTCAGTCCTAGTCCCGGAGTATACAAGCTGATCCTGTTCAGCGATTTTTATGAACTGGCCGGTCGCCTGAAACAAAATTAAGAAAAACCAGAAAAACCATACAAAAATCCAAAAAACGACGTTTTGGTCTGCCACCGTTGTCATGTTAAAAAATTAAAATAAAAAATTAACAATTAGTATAATATTAAAAATGATTAAAATTTTAAGTTTTTATTTTTGCCAGCTCTGAAAATAGTGTGTGTTTTTGTGTCACTACAATGTTTTTAAAATCTGGCGACTAAGAAATTCAGCTTTTACAAAATGACGAAAGTTAAGTTTCGTTTCATTAACCTTTGATACTTGGTTATCGTTATCGTTAACCATACATGTTGGTGGTAGGGGATTCTTTAATGAAACCTTACATTTAGAAGGACAAATATTTTTTAGATTTTTTTAAATAATTATCGTATACAGTGTGTCCCGCTTTTCATGAATACACCCTGATATCTCAGTTATGAATAATGCGATTTTCTTCAAATTTTGGTGGTGATTGTATGTTAGAGAAATGAAGTATTTGGCATAGTGAAAACTTTTATTCACCATTGGCGTGCGGTCTTGGTGGGTAAAAATACTTGATTTTTAGGAAAAGGATATTAGGGCTTATTCAAATTTTTTTTCTGTCAGATTTAGAATCAGCATCCCCAAAAACCCTTTAATTCATATTTTCAAAATCTCAAGAGCTGATTTTAACAGAAAAAAATATTTATTTTAATTAACTTTTTTAAGAGGTTATTTATTCCTAACTTTTTGGTAATGTAAACTTTCCTATGAAGTGGATAGGTAGAAATTCTCCGTTAGAACCATGGCCCCCAGATCGCCGGATATTACCCCTTGTGACTTTTTTCTCTGGGGATACTTGAAGAATAAAGTGTATGCTACTAGGCCGCGAAATAGACAGGAACTTTGCATTAGAATCAGGCAAGCGTGCCAGGAAATTACTCCCCAAACTTTAAGAAAAGTGAATTTACATTTAAGAAGAATTGTTGAAAAGTGTATTGTTTTAGAAGGTAGTTATGTTGAAAATACAGAAATCTAAAATGATGCAATTAGTAATTTTGATATCACAGTTTTAAATAAAGGACTTATTAAAAAGGTTACTTAAAATTATTTATTTGCTAAAATCAGTTCTTGAGATTTTTAAAATATGAATTAAGGGGTTTTTGGGGATGCTGATTCTAAATCTGACAGAAAAAAATTTTTGAATAAGCCCTAATATCCTTTTCCTAAAAAATCAAGTCTTTTTTAGCCACCAAGACCGCACGCCAATGGTGAATGAAAGTTTTCACTATGCCAAATACTTCATTTCTCTAACATACAATCACCACCAAAATTTTAAGAAAATCGCGTTATTCATAACTGAGATATCAGGGTGTATTCATGAAAAGCGGGACACACTGTATAATATCATAAGAGAGAAATTTTGCCGGCAAAATATTTCGATTGTATGGAAGGTTAGTTGCCTTGGCAATTTCGTAAATGACATTTTCAATAATAAATAACACGAGGCAAAAGCGAGTGGTATTAAATAAATGTCATGAACGAAATTACCAAAAAGCAACAAACTTGAATAAAACAAGAGAAATATTTTGCCTAAAAAATTTTTTCTCGAATGATATTCGATAAGACTATTTCACGAGAAAAACAAGCTAAGCTTCAAACTTTAATTAAAATTAAGGAATTGTAACATGGTATTTTATTTACAAGGAAGGATTATATTTTATTAAAATTTATATTAAATGTATAGTTACTTTAATTAACAATAGTTTGTCCATTCTTTCCAATCAATTAAGTTTGGTTAACCTGCAGCGATTGAGACGTGGAACTCTATTTCGGAAGTAGATTTCTCGAGCTTATAATTTGATTCTTTAAAAACTGAGAAACTGCTTTCAAATGAACTTTTTTTTATTTTTGTGTATTAGGCGGAATATGGTAATTTTGTAGAAACCTGCGGCAACTCCGATTTTGACGAAATTTGGTATCCAGGGGTTTTTGGTGTGCTAATCACGAATCTGGAAGAATTTTTTGGCGGAAACGTTTCGATCTTGAGATATTCATCATCAGACTTGAAATTTAAACTAATCCCATTTTTACAATATTCCCTCTTCTTTTTGCACACAATTCTTAATTTAAAGCTAAAGTGGCACACAATATTTGATTATTACCTTTTAAAACCCCGTTTTTTACGTATTTTACATAATTTTTGCATTAAATTGCATTTCTATACTTTGAATCATTTCATTCCCAGTGTGCCAATGTGTATGTATGGTTGCCGCATTATCAAAGAAAAGCTATGCAATTTGTGTGAAAATCAAATATTTTGTGACACTTTAGCTTTAAATCAAGAACTGTGTGCAAAAAGAAGGGGAAGATAGTAAAATAAGCTTGGTTCAAATTTGAACTTTGATGATGAATATCTCAAAAACGAAACGTTTCCGCCAAAAAATCTTTCAGATTCGTGATCAGCGCCCCAAAAACCCCCGTATACCAAATTTCGTTAAAATCGGAGTTGCCGAGTTGCCGCAGGTTTCTAGAAAATTACCCGGAATATTTTTACATACTGCTTTTTAATATCTGAATCACACTGGCTTCTAAATCTCGCATTTTCATTTAAAAGATTCATATTTTATTTTTAAAAATAGGCGACACTTGTCAAACTGACGATGGTTTTTTTACTTCTTTTACTTTAACCTTTTTTTTGCCTCTAAAATACCATCATGTTGATTTTATCAAGGTAGGAGCAGGTAGGAGTTTTGCCAGTAGAAAACAGGAGGTTGCTATGACATTTTGCCAGTATAAAACACCCTAGTGAATTAGTCTTGAAAATTAACAGAGAAAATCCCTATTTGTAATAAATTTTTGATATCTGTCAAATCAAGACATTTAATTCCTGCTACCCCAGAAAGCTAACTACCAACGAAAGTTGTTGTAAAGAAAAAGTTGGACGTCTCGTCAAAATGAAGATGTTCACAAAAATTAGGTTGTTAGTAATGACTTGTAAAAATAGTCCAGGAATTCCTAACTAGTACCCTTTATCTCTCTAAATTTTATTTGCTTTTTATTGAAGTTTTTGTTTAATTTTTAGCAATACGTATTCAGTGGCACCTAGATTATCCGAAACGGATAGTATGGAGAGCCTTACCAGTCTTCCAGGTCACAGAAGTAGCCTTACACATGCACGCCTTCTAAGGGATTCGCCTTCAAGGTTAAGTAGAAGCAATAGTATAAGGTAGGTAACCTATTTATAGTGTAGGTATTAATTGTTTAATAAATTCTAAATTAAAAAAAATATATATTATTAATAATAAAAACAGCAACACAATGTAGCGTGTATATTTGTCATTCAATTTTTTTTAAACTATTAAATCCAATAAGAATTTTTTATGTTATTCTTAGAAAAATAATGCACAGGTATATAGGGTGAAAAACTAACACTACTGGCCCTACTTTGTCATCTGAGTTTGCTCAACTACCTAGTAAAGTAAACGGTTGTCTTTTTTTAGTAAATATACGGGGTGTTCAGTAAGTTAACCGACAAACTTTAAGGAGTGACTCTACAATGAAAATTAGGAGAAAAAAATAATATAAACCTATGTTCTAAACTTGTAAATTTTTGAACTACGGGGTGTTAAAAATATAAAAATTGTTTTTTAATAACTTTTATACTAATTCAGATATTTTTAAAATATTTTTCATCTTTATTTATATTTTATTAAAAAAAAAAAAAAGTTTTTTTAAATTTTTATTTATTTCCGAACTTATTTTTAATTTCTTGACTTTTTTATTTGATGTACGGGTTTTTGAATAAATAAAAACAGTTTCTCCGCCTGGTCATTTCGTATCGTTTTTATCCAAGTCTGCAGTAAAAAATCACCTTAATTGTTTCTTTCTTCTTTCTTTAATTAGGTAAGGATGCGACCATGCCGATAAATAGTACTTATTTATTTACGCGAAAGCCGTAAATAAAAAATTAAGAGATCAAATTTGTTCCAAACTAAATAAAAATTTAATTTGTTTTTTTTTTATTGTAGAGCAATGCAGTTGCATACAATTTTTCTTAAAAAATATTTACCTTAACTCTATCGACGACACTGGTTTTTTTTGTGCGTCGAAAAATGTCTTCTAATGCATAGGTGATTCCGATATTTTTAAAATTATCTGAATTGGTATTAAAGTTCTTATTAAAAACAATATTTGTTTAAATTTTTTAACACCTCGTAGTTCAAAAACTAAAACGTTTAATCACTCCATAAGGTTTTTCGGTTTAGTTACTGTAGACCCTGTATATCCTTAGTGATTCATTTAAATAACGAAAGTCAAGGTTATTTCCGGCTAAAGGTACGCGCACATACATCGGCATCAGACTGACGGTACGGATCGGAAAAATGAAATTAAATTAAGCAGTTCACCTATGTGCGGGCGATTTGCACCGGATTTCAAAAACCCCGCGAGAATATAACAACTTGAATTAAAATCCGGCCATTACCGTGTTGTATGTGGAACTAGGTTAGAAATTAAGTTATTCAACAAGAATTTAAGCCGATTCCTACCGGAGGGTTTTAAACTAGTGGTCTTATACCATGGATGAAAGGCGCTAACTTTTAATATGGACCCATGGTTTTTCCATGATTCGCATGTGCGTGTCATTTAATTTTACCAAAACTATTTTTTCGATCCGTACCGTCCGTCCGATGCCGACGTATGTGCGCGTACCTTAAACCGGAGGTAATATCCACCACCTTCTAGATAATTGTACTATCGTTAGTACAATTCTAACATCTAGAAGGCGATGTAAGAGCGAACAATATACCTACTACGTTCCAAATTTTATTTTGATAAATAAGCAATAAAAAGTTATAGGGGAGAGCAACCGGTATTTTTTCTCGAAACATTTCAAAAAACTAAAGACTAAGAGATAATTTGAACCCCTTTAAGATGAGGTATCACCTGACTCCTTTCCCCATTTAAACGTTTTGACGTTTGTATTTGTAAGGGGAGGGGGATAACCCTAAACAAGCCAATTTTAACTACAAAAAGTGTCCCCCCTAAAAATAAAAATTTACTTGTTTTAGGATTTTCTTGTAACTGTACTCAGAGTTTCTTTATCAGAAGGGTTTAGACATAAGCAAGACCGGTGATAGCTTTTGTCAGGGACGTGAGGGTGTGAGAATTACGATTTCGGTTGGCAATTCTGTTCAAAGTTGGTAGCATTATCAGCTGATGACAGAGTCGTGCCTTGTCGAAGCTTTGTTTGGTAAAAACTGTGGAAATTTGCCATTATCATTTTGGTTGTATATTTTGCAAGGATTTCCAGTTGTTAATGTTTTTGGTTAGTTTAGAGACTTCACATATTATTGGTTCGGACTCGTTTTATTTTAGAGATTTTGATAGTGTTTAGTCGAATAGTTTTCAATCATTCGTGTTTTTATATACATATGATACTGATGAGTGTCCGCTTATTAATGGTACACAGAAAAACCACAGATTTCTTATGCGAAAATACCCATTTAGGATTTAAACAAACATACCTATATCCAAAAGTTAATGATAAGGAAGATACGGGGTGTTAAAGGGATATAAATATTTTTTATTCATGCATTTTGATAATTTCTGATATGTTTTAAACATTTTAATAAAACTCGGTATCCAGGAGATTTTAGCTATCAGCTATTTATATCTGAGCAGTTGTAATTATAGCTAATACGATATTATTGAAGGTACATACTTTCGGGTGCACTGAACAACTAAAACGTGAATACCTTAAAAACGGTTGTCAAGACCGATTCTTACTAAGTATACCTTTTTTGTGCAGAAAGCATAGAGAAGCTTACTAGTTTACATACATACAGAGTAGTAACAAAAAATTGGGTAGTTTTAGAGAATTTTAAATAGTGTACCCATCGCCCTCTAGTCTACACACAAAAATTAATATTCGATCTGAAAAGCTAATGTTTAAAAACCCCGAGATACCGTTTTATTAAGATATTTAAAAAGGGGGAACAATTATCGAAATAAATTTACTTTTTCTTTTACTATGACACCCCCGTATCTTCCTTATTATAAACTTTTGGATATTAGGTATGTTTGGTTAAATCCTAATATTTTGGCATAAGGAATCTGTGGTTTTTCTGTGTACCATTCATTAGCGGACACCTTGTATACAAAGTTTTTAAAATGGTTTTGACTTACGGAACCATGGAAAATGTTTTGCTCTGCCAGGTACCTCATCGTCCTGTCGTCGCTTTGATAATTTTTAATTTTCAATATTTAAACCACATTTATGTTTTTGTTTTAGGTTATGCCTATTAAAATAATCCAATAAATTTTGTTTACAACATACAGTTCTTTTATGTTTTCTTCTTAATTCTACGCCACTGATCTGCCTAAAATCAAACATGGCCGAAAATGGCCCGACTTGACGTCACAGCCGCGCTAGCCAATATGGCGAATGTCGTGACCTTATCTCATCAATCGACTTTGACTGGTACTAATAACAAATTATACGGGGTAGAACATTTTAATTGGAATGCACTGCATACAGGGTGTCTCTAAGAGGTCTGTTCAAAATTCTAACACACATTTTTGGGCCAAAAAACTACTGAAAAACTTAAAATTTAACTAATTGACATAATATTAGCGTGATTTTAATCTTTTCTCTAATATTTATTTATATCTTTATCTTAATGTTGGTAAATAAAGAAAAAAATTGCTTTGACAAATATCGCTTACTCAAGAATTGACAATATTTTTATTTTCTTTTTATACAGCTATCTCCGAGATAGGACTTTTCCAAGGTAGAACAGTGTGGCAAAAACTTTGGTGTGCTTTTTAAACATATTGTAGACATATAAAAAAAAACGTAATAGGCCAAGAGCCCGTAGAGCAGCAGATCATCGTTATTTTGTAAAAGCTGAAAGTTTGTCGGTGCATGCTCCCAACATAGGAAAAAGCAATGATATACTATGAAGTTTGACTCATAGTGGCTTTGGCAGGTACTAGGTATCAAAGGTTATTGAATTGAAACTTTGTTGTTGTTGTTACTTGGGTACCTATTGGAAGATGTTTCTCCAGTCACTGGACTGTTTTGACAGTTCCACCACCTTGGCAGACAAACATTTTGTGGTGGCCCAATGGTACGAGGAAGTCCAATATTTCTCCTATTTACAAAGATATGACAGATAGTCTTAAATAAAAGTTGTAGGGTTTTTAAATAGGCATGTCCTAAAAGATTTAGATGTGTGCCAAAAAAAGTGATTGCTCTGAGGTTAGTTTTTTTAATTGTTTTTCAGACACTCTGTATATATCAAATTATTTTTAGGATATGCCTATTTGGAAACACTACAATTCTTATATACGACTTTTTGTCATATCTTGTTAAATAACAGAAATATAGGACTTTCTTAGACCATCAGGCCAACCCAAAATGTTTGTCTGCCATGGGGTTGGAACTGTCAAAGCAGTCTGGCAGACTAAGAAATATGTTCTAATAGGTACCCAATTAACATATTTAAAATTCAGCTTTTACAAAATGACAAAAGTTAGGTTTCAATTCATTAACCTTTGGTATCTGGTACCTGCCAAAACCACTATGAGGCAAACTTTATAGTCTACCACTGACAAACTTTCAGCTTTTACAAAATATCGAACGTCTGCCGCTTACGGGTTCTTACTCTATAAACAACATGAATTTTGCAAATTTGCTTTTTATCAACTTATAGGCCTTGTGACAGTCGTTTCTGAGCTTATGTATTGTGGGTTGCAGTTTCAATTGCAGTTTATAAATGTAAATTTAACGGTGGGCCTATTTTACTTGTTTACAGGCCAGAATAAATTTCAAAATATTTATTGAATTGATGTTGATATTGAATTATGAAAATATCATGTGTTTCGTTTGTATTTTACAATGCTTTGCAAACTTAACAATGTATCTTATTAGGGCAGCTTTACGAACATTTTATTTTATCAAAAACGCCTTCTTCATTATAATACGTTATATTAAGCTTTAAAAAGTGAGTATTACCATTACGATAATACTCTAAAAACTGCATATTGTCATTATCTTAGCTTTATACAAATGAGTGACTGTAGAAGTACACACTGTATTTTTCACCCAGCTTAAAAAAATACATCACTATGAACTTGGCACCATTTTATTTTTCATTTATTTTGAGTGTGTTCACTCTGTTCACGGGTGGCTAATAATTTACCATTAAAAACTACTGACAATTTTTAAAAATTATCTTTACAATTTGTTGTTACAGATCAACAAAATCTGAGAAACTATATCCCTCCATGCTACACAGAAACACCGAACCAGAAGCTGAACCTTATTACTGCCTTCCAATAGGAAGCCTTTCCCATTGGTCGCAACCAACTAGTCCTGCGCCTGGTAACGCTCGAACGTTTCCGTTAAGTCCTACGCACGGTGGAACACCAAGGCATAGTGTCCCGAAAAATGACGAATGTAAGTAACAGGAGAAATTTTGTTAGAAAAAAATGTCTTTATTTTTAACACGCTTTTATTAACTTGGGTTGTAACTATCTGGCTATGTAACGGAATCTTTGAGCCTAATTTTAACCAACTTCCAGCTATTCGATTTCTTTGAAACTTTGCACACGTATTAAGGAAACATGACAATGCAATAATCTGCAAACAGTATCCCGTTATCTTTTTTGGATCGCCAGGAAAAAAATTCCATTATATTATAAAAACAATACCTAGGATGCCATCTGTTGGCAACATTTCAAACTTTGCTATTAAATGAAGAAGAAATTTTTTAGTTTTTACACAATTTGGTTAGTTGCACCATTGGTGTTCAATTTTTATGAACAATAAAAATTAATAAGTTCTTTTACACAATTGGGTTAGTTGCACCATTGGTGTTCAATTTTTATGAACAATAACAGTTAATAAATGCCGTTAACACGCATTTTGTCAAGAGTAGCAGAAACTAAAAAATGAAAAATAATTAATAGTTTAAAAAAACTAAAAAACACGCTTTTATATGCAACCGAACTAAAAATTAGAAAATAATTTTTCATTAAAAAAATATTGTCATTTCATAGTAAAAAGCGTGGGGTGATAAATATATTAAATGTTATAATTATTATATTTTGCAAATATCTATGATGGAAAAGTTATGAAAAAATAGTAAAATGCACCCCACGCTTTTACTATGAAATGACAATATTTTTTAATGAAAAAATTATTTTCTAATTTTTAGTTCAGTTGCATATAAAAGCGTGTTTTAGTTTTTTTAAACTATTAATTATTTTTTCTATTTTGGTAACAAAATGTATTTTTACTTAAGCAGAAGAAGTTACAAAGTTTTATAGAACTTCAAGTTGTTTACAGTAAAAAAATAATAACCAAAAAACAAATGTAGCTCCATTTTTTTTACATTAAAATATTTAATATTACTAACAATTTCTTTATCTCAACCAAAACAAATAAGGCAATATTTAGAGAAACAAATGAAACCAAAGCCACTCATGTTAAATTGATGTCTACGAATCAGAGCGGCTGACTTTTCCAGGATTCAGAGTCATTTCCTGCTGTAACTAGTGGTCCAAACATAGACAAAGTATCCATTTTTAAAAACAGGAAAATATACCCTTTCCAATACACTTAAAATATACATGGTGTTCCATTTAAAATCACAAAGTTGATGCTCATTTGTTAACTTTGCGATTGTCAATTGGTTTTTTAGCAAAACCTGGTGGTTCTTATAAAACCCTAAAACTTTTGTATTTAAAATATTTTCGTATATCAAACAATAAAGCTTGTAGACCCCGTTCAAAATATAACCGAACTCCCTGTACATAATTATAACCCATTTGGTAGATCTAAGGGAGGCGCCAATTATTTTGCTATTACTTTCTTTAATGCTCTTCCTCAGTGCATAAGAGATCTTAATAAAATAGCTTTTAAAAATGCTCCTTGCCCAATTGCATATAGAGTTTTGTTAAATGTATGTTCAGTTTTAAAGTGTAATACCTATGTTATATTTCAAAGACATTCTTTTAATGTGTATAAAAA
Organism: Listronotus bonariensis; assembly: GCA_014170235.1. Classification (NCBI taxonomy): domain Eukaryota; kingdom Metazoa; phylum Arthropoda; class Insecta; order Coleoptera; family Curculionidae; genus Listronotus; species Listronotus bonariensis. Next base: position 62,724 of record JACEGR010001773.1, on the reverse strand, counting down.
AATGTTTGTTTATTATTTTTTTGTATTTTAACTTATTCCTATTGAAAACACCTTTTGACTACTGTTGTGTGTAAAAGTATCCTGTATACATTAGGTTTGTTCCAGCAGGCTGTCAGAAATGTTTGCAACCGTTCGGATTCTGCGCACGTCAAATACGTCGTTCCAGCAGTAGCTTTAAGATGTTGGAAACATGTTTGAAACTGTTTGAAAAGTTTGCAAACTTTCTTCAAACATTACTGACAAATTTCTAACATAACCTTTCTTGTATTAATGTATAAGCAGTATGCTTCTTGTTTATGTTTCGTTCCAGCAGAAATCTGTTGCCAACATTTCTGACTGATGTTCGTAACAATTTCTGCGTTTTACGATTGTTGCTAACATGTTTTCAACATTCTGCTCGAACAAACCTATTATTACCAATAAATGATTTGATTTGATTTGTTACTGTTGCTAAGTACGCCAATTAGGCCATTAAATTAATTACACCAAAAAATGAACATGATCTTAAGAAATTGTAATATTATGGAAAAATTTCAGTAGTTAGGTAAAATTTAAAAAAATCATTAAATCTTTTTTTTAGTGCACGGCTCATCAATCAGTTTAGTATCAACGGCATCGAGTCTTTACTCTTCGGCGGAAGAAAAGCAAGCGCACGAGATCAGAAAGCTCAGAAGGGAACTCGGCGAAGCTCAGGAAAAGGTCCACACACTGACATCACAACTTAGTACAAATGTAAGTACAAGTTTTTTTTACCAAAAAAGTCGTTTATTATTATTTTTTGTTTAAAGAGACCACTTGTACAATCAATAAAATATAGGTAAAACATTCGTCGTGGTCTCAGTTAAATGGGACTAACCAAGAGCCCTATTATTTTTAGTACTGACCTATTTTAACCCGTAACTACAGATGTGATAATGAATTAACGCTATATCAGACGTGTGGTCAAATTGACCCCACTGTTTAAAAGAGTCTAGCAAATTAGAAATGCGCCGATAAACAAACTATATTTATTTTAATAATCTGACGACCTTTTTAATAGTACCTTATTAAAAAGTAAATGGTTTAATAAAAAAAAACTAGCTTTAGTGGAGCATAAACATGTATAGATACATTTTTTTTCGTTTTTTGACATAGTTAGTGTTATTAATGTAGAAAAAAATTAAGTGCAATTTTTTTATTTAAAATAAACTAAAATAAACCTTAAAAACATATAAGGCAAAAAACAAATTAAATCCTACCTTCTTGGTACATTCAATAAAAACAAAAATTTAAATATAAAACAAAAAGGATATATTTTCCTTCTTTTTTTTAAGGGCGTCTGATGCAGCTTTTAATTTTTTAATGTCTCCTCTTTTACATTATGTTTCTTCTTCCTATTCACTCTTACTTCATGGATGTACGTATATTTTGTGATAATCGTCGCTTCTTTTTTTGTGTTTAGCAACTTTCCAACTTGCTTTATGGTTTTGTAGCTTTAAAGAGTTTGTCATGGTAGAAAATCTAAGTACGTGTGTTCCTATTTGGTAATGACCATTTGGACTATTTGAAACGATTATAATTGGGTTCTTCTGTCTTTTTAACCTTCTTTCTTTTTCCTTATTTTTTAGCTTTTCTTTTTCCGTATCTTCTTCGAATTCTGTTTCTGATTTACAGTTATGGCTGTTGGAATATATTCAGCATCTGAACCAACATCTCTATCTCTAGAAAGAATTTCTTCTGACCATTTTACCAGTATCGTATTACCATCCTTATCTAAGTATTTTACCATCTTTTAGGAAACGAATTACTATTTTAAATTTTATATTATAAAATAAAAATAATGTCTAAGGAAAATTAAATAAATTTCATAGTTATAGACATGGCGTCATTTTGATTTGTAGAAAATTCGAAATTTAATTGCAAGGTCGAAATGGTCGATATTTGCCAAATTTTTTAAAATCTTACCTAAAACTAAACAATAATAAGGTAAATGGAATTCATTCTGAAAGCGATGCCGCCAAGTACACAAAAAATAATAAAGCAAAGAAACCCTTACGTGAACAATGATTTATTGCAGCAAAAAATATTTAACCCGACGAGTTTCTAGTACCACGCCACGTGCCACCGGTTTTATAGTAGGCAGAGGCGAAATAAGAGAATGTTTTGTAAGTAGGTAATACGTGTTTTAGTAATGTATTTATTATTTATCTAAAAATATGTAATCAGGCTCTGTCCGAGGCTATGTGATTGCAAAAAGGTTTTATTTGCTTTATCATTTTTTGTGTACTTGGCGGCATCGCTTTCAGAATGAATTAAATATGGGCTCATCTATACCAAGACCCTAGGTTCAGTACATGGTGGGTGTGACTAGAAACATATAAATCGCAATGACGAAGGGGTCAAAATAACATTGGTGTCCCCCAAAATCCCCAGCAATTTTGATTCGATTAAAATAAAAGCTGATCGTCTTAAAATAGAGACATTTTGTACCTCTTAAAATAACAGACGGTTTTTGGCCTCCTTTTGGTTATCGTTATTAAACATAACAATTACGGCAGCAGTTTAAGACAGAGATGTTGCAGCCTCTTTTAAGAAATTTATCTTGCGTCTGCGCTTTCGACACATAACCTTATTTTTACCTGTGGTTGACCGATTTTAAAGTTAACGAAAAATCAGTATTTACTTTTATTCTTCATAAGATATAAATTGATATTTAAATATATGCAAACACTTCTGTTGATTTCGTTTTTAAAGTAGATGCAAACAATACAGTATAAGCAAAACACAAAAAGTAAGGTTAAGTTTGGTAGTAGAATAAAAAGCAAGTGTGCCAGATTGTAACATCTAAATTAATTACTGATTTAGAATATCCGTAAAAGTGCAAGTCCGTTTGAATTTCTTAACACTATTTGATTTTTATTACTGGTATTTTTTTTTACCCTTTCGGGGGTCCGACGACCGCCCCCTAGGTGGTGCACTGCGGCCTGAAGGCTTATTGTACCTTGACCCCTACTCCTTCCCATTCACACACCATTCATTCCATAACTTGGATGCTTGTTGCTCGGTCCGCATCCCCGAGCAGAACACCGTGTGCCGTTGCCCAAAACACCGCTGGTGCCGGTCACCCTATTACTGGTATAGATTTTTCGCTAATTACAGCCTTTGTATAAATGATATTTTAATTAATACGGCAATAAAATTTTTAACCTTTTAAATAATTGATATTAAAATTTCTACAATCCAGCAACCACGCAGTTTAACAATAACGATAACAATAACGATAAGCTCTTCGGTATTCATCATAATTAAAGGAGTCCAGTATAGTTAATAACGATAACGGATCATGTTTGCGTTACTGCGCAGTCTCAGAATAACGTTAACCACAACGGAATTGCAAAATAAGGGGTGCAAAATGTCTCTAATGATTCGTTACTTATAGAAAGAGTTTTTCCCTTGCCCATCGTCGGGCGGTAGGGGACCTATCACTCTTCTGTAGGTGTCCTTTTACGGCTCCTGCCTTGAGAAATTCTCCAGTATTGTCCCTCCACATGCAACTCTAAACTCTCTTTTTATTCGGTAAAGATGGGTGAAGGTCACTTTCTATTCGGATCTTAAAGTGTTATGGATGTAGCCATAGCATAAAAAGTGATTTTTCCTACGACCACTTGTGAAAATAGCAAATAGCACAGTGGTTTCATGCATAGAAAATGCGTTATATCACACTAGTGTTGCAAAGTACTTTACAGCACTAGTGTTGCAAAGTATGATGTCATTCTAAAAACTGCTATTGGTTTTGCAAGTGACATATTTATTGTTAGTGACAGTAAAAAAACTTTTACTTACCTTAAACAGTAAAACCCAAATTAGCGAAAATCATCTTATTAACGTTAAGTTACTACATAGTATAAGCTTTCTTCTAATATTAAAAAGAGTAATAATAAAATTTCCGAAAAAATAAAAAAATAAACAAAAATAGACATAACCACAAAAAAAACTTTCACTGACTGCTCGCTCAGTGGCACAGTGTTGTCAGGTAGGTAGATCAAATTAAAAATGTTCCTCCTACCTTTGAGCACGCACTTTATGGAGGCAGCCTTGCCGCTTGACCGTTCGACCTAAAGCGCCAGAGAAAAACTCATATAGATCAAATTCCTTTCTCTCTGTCTTCGTGTATTCAAACAACTGGTTAAATCTTTTTTTATCCTTTAATTAAACCTGAGGCTAATACATACTTTATGAATCCACTTTCTTTTGTCCATTCATAAATAGAAACAGACCCTTCCGACGTTGCCAAATGCTTTCCATATTTTGCATGGTATAACTGACGTTTAGTAGTCGTTTTTTATTACTTTTAGGACTTTAGGTTATGCATTAACAATTTTTATATTTTTCTCAAAAATATGAGGAAAAAATGTAATTTTTACTTAATTTTACATGTGATGTTCAGTTTCATTAACTCGTTTTCCAAATTTACCCCACTCAGCACCCCTTTTCACTCCCCGGTCCCGTAAGTTTGTTTACTGATATTTTTAAAAAACGGAATATTTTGGATATGCGCCACTTCAGTTTTATTTAGAAGAGTGTCTAAAATATGTAAGTATCAATAATTAAAAAAACCCTTAAATAGCAGAAAACCGTATTAAACTATTACCGTTATTACCTAACAAAACCATACAATTTTTATTAAGTGAGGGCCTTTTTAAATTCCAAAATGATAAAAGTTATATAATGCTTCTAGGTAGGTGATTTTCGATGTAAAAATATTGTCAAAACAGTATAATATAGCAGTGAGGAAAAGTACATATCACACTAGTGTTGCAAAGTAAATATCACCCTAGTGTTGCAAAGTTCTCAATTGTCTTTTATATTTTCTGTAAAGATAAACTTTAATTTTTTTTTTGTGAATAATTTGTGGTCGTAGGAAAAATAGTGTACAGTACTCGTGTGAAATTAGTCAGTTTCCACACTTGTAATGTAATATACTATATTTGAATTTAATACTGAAAAATACAACTCTTGAGAATTTGTCGTACTGTTGTATTAAAAAGTATAAATGGAGATTAAAGACTTGAAAACCGACCAATATTTTCTTTCACCAGGGCGCAAGTTACCTTAGAAACAACCCCGCCCACGGTACGTTAGTATTTAGACTTCCACACCTTTGTAGATTGTCCAAAGATAAAAAATGCAAGGTGGTCGGCGAGGTGGTCGCTGTGTACTGTTTATTAGTTGACACTAGTGTTGGAACCTTTCAAATGATCTTCTGAATGATATTCGAACATCGAGATATTCAAAATGTTTCGAATATTTCTTCCGAATATTCGTATTTCGTCGTAAAATATTTCATGAACGATCAGGCATGAATTTATATCAAAGAGAATAGACAAGGATAGAGGATCAATCGCCGTTTCGAAAAGTGGCACAATTTGAAGAAAGGGTCTGCGGGATGGCAGGGCATGCGCATACGCACTCCCAATGTCAAAATCGGCGGTATATTCAAAAACATTGATTTATTGAGTAAATATACATAAAACATTAATAAAAAGTGTAAAATGTGGTTTATACTGAAATTTATTAATATTTTAATGACTAAATATTGGTAATTTAGTGCTAATGGTGTATTAAAATCTATTTGGTAGAAGACTATTTTTTTCTTAGATTGGAATAGGTTAATGTGGAAAAATGTATAGGTATAAATTTTAGGGAAATGAGAACTGAAAATAAAAATCTAAATAGAATTATTTCTTGAAAACTAAACTTTTATTGCGAGATTACTTATTTAGCATAAAAAATGGTACTAAATGTAAAAGAAGTGTATAATTTTAGGAAATATATGAAAATAGCATGCTCAAACTTACCAACCAAATAAATTTTGGATTTATGTTGATCCTATTTAGTTGAAAGGTATTAAGTCTATAAGTTACCTACTTATACTAAGAAAAGCGTAGTAGGATTTCAGTTTCCATAGGCCACTGTGCTTGGTCTATTTTATTCAATATCTACATATTTGTTTTTTTAGGTATAAGGAAGCAGATAAGATTGTAGGTTTTAATTAACAATGAAAATTTAAGTTTCCACATTACTGGATACTTATTTTGAAATAAAATACTTTTGTAAAAGAAGCTCAAAAATGCTCGTTATTGCAGAAAAAAATCCTAATCCTAAACATCTTTTTTCCACAAATTTTCAATATTGACAAAAATAAGTGTACTTTCCTCTTAACATAAATTTATATTTTTAAGATATTTCATATACCTACCACTGAAAACAATTAATATCGAATGGTTAAATTTTTTCGTAAAATTAATAAAAAGTTTGCTTTATGGTACGAACTTAAGTAGACACACTCTATATCTTGGTTTGTACCTTAACTGGAGCAGTTATTAAGTTTTTTAAGTGTTTAGGCTTTAGGCCTTTTTATTTTTTCGCTTTAGTATAATTTTTATCACTATTAATACTTTTTAAACTGATCATTTGTCGGACTTTTACAGTTCAAGCAAATTTTTTAGAGAGTGACGCACACAGAAATCCTCTATTGGTTCATTGTGCTTTTACCTCCAGCAAGATATTCATTAAATATATTTTACGGATGTATATAAAATATTAATTAATATAATGTTTACATAAATAAATCCTAGATAAAGTGTTAATTTGTTTTTATTCAAAAAAAAAAAAAACGTAAATATTTTAAAAAATAATTTATTAAAAAACCCATAAATTTCCACAAATTTTGTTTCAATAATTTATATCTATAACACAGGTCACACGTAAAATCAAACCGAATAAACACAAAACAAATATACAGCCACAACAATCACAAAACATCAGCCATATTGAACATGTGAAAGTCAAGAGTTTTGACATTTATAACAGCCAATAGCAAGCAGGAAAAACAACCTTCCATGCGCATGACGAGTAATCCCGCTGTGTTAAGTTAACCATCAAACCGGTGAAATTTCGCAAGATATTTGGCTGATAGTATTGATTCAAACACAAAAATGTTACGTAAAAAGTGCGTACTGAAACAAAAAATTCTAAATAAATCCATACTTTTAACCAAGCACGTCCTTTTGACCAACGTTAAGCAAGAATAAAATAAAACTTTGACGAGCTCTTTTGGTCGCTGAGCACAATCACCAGTCGCAGGTGTGTGCCATTTCTTAATTGGTGTGGGTAAATCAACTGTTTCTCTCCCCTTGTCCATGCTCCTTGATTTATATTCGTAAACACCGAACACAAATAGAAAGATACCGAATGAATGATGAATGATATTTATATCTAGGCGTTTAATATAGACAACCCGTAAAACATACCTCAAACCATAAGTAATCAAACGAACAAAGAATATCAGCTGTTATATTTATGGTTAAATAGCGCCAAAACTCGAAAACACTCGGAATAAGACGTGAAATAATATTGGAAATAATTCATTGCCTCAAATAGCAACAATCTTTCAATCGGTATTTCGACAAAATAAAAGCTTATTGGCAATGAAATATAAAATGTTTCGAAAGATCTTGTGCACTGAAATATGAAATGTTTTGAAAGATGTTTCGAAAGATCTTTCTCAATGAAATATAAAATGTTTCGAAAGATCTTTCGAATATTAAAATCTTTGGAATACGAATATTCGAATATCGAAATCTTGCGAATATGCACACCACTAGTTTACACGCTGTGTGGTTTACGTAGCAGTTTAAAATTATTATTTTACGATATATTTTGATTTGAGAAACCAATATTTTGTTGTCAATAATAAGCAATAAATTATAATTTTATGTCTTGCTCTAGTATGTCTTTTAAATTAGTCGCTAATCCTTACGACGTTTAAAACCTTAAATCCTTGACTACTCATTAAATTTTATTAGCACTAAAACGCGAGTTTGTTGGCAAAATTATTATAATTTAACGTCAAATAATTTAAATTTATTTTGTAACTTTAACTACGAGTCTCCTTGATTTTTAATCAAGCCCCGGTCGTAAAGAATGCTTTGATTTGACTTTGAATTTGACCCCGGTTATTAGCTGTATTTTAATTGTTTTGAAATTATTATTACGTCCAATTGTTTTTGTAAAATGAGGCTGTTAATGTTTCTAGACACGGGATGATTAAAATCAATACATCTAAATTAAGTCTACAAAACCTTTTCTAAAAGTCTGACTACCAAAGAGATCGTATAAGGAAATTTTACAAATACATTATAACATATATAATACATTATAACATTTATTTAATTTTTTTTTAAAGATATTTACAAACGTAGGGAAGGTCCGGGAAGCGGGTAACGCCGTCCACCGAAATAATTTCTAAACGCAACCTCTAATCGCTCCGATGTCTATCACTTAATACAATCATTAAAGCTAAAATGCTAACTTGGCTTATTTGCACTCCGCAAAACCGCTTTTAATTCTTTAGTCGTTGAAAAACGTTTTGGATCAAGGTTGATGTATTTTTTCTTCTATGAAAATTCAAACGTTACTACGGTACATAAGTATTAATTTGCATCATTAGTATATCAAAATATAGGTGATTAATTGTATTTTATTATGCATTATTAAAATATTACGTTTTGTAAGGTTTTTAAAAAAAAATTGCAATTTTAAAGAAAAAGGTGCGGTATCGGGTAAGACTGCCCAGAGAAAATTATTTTGGCTAAGGTGGTACCAAACCTTATATTTGCCATTTAGATTTAGCTTTGTGGATATTTAAAAGTTTGTTGGTAATAACAACATTGTAATTAATCTATAATATTTTGTATAAAAATGTGATTATACTACACTACTCAAACAAATTATCGCATATGCTCAATTTCTTTCATAAGCTTTAATACAAAAATGCTTTGATTTAAATGGCCATATCTCTTTTAATAATTAAGTTATTAGGACAATTAAAAAAATGAAATGTTAAGAAAATGTGAAGCTATAACTTTATATTAACCGTTGTTATTTACTGTTAGCAATACATCCTACGGGGTGATAAATTTTTTTGAAAAAATTAATAATTTTTAATCGCCCTATATAATGTTCTGTTTAACGGGAGAAATCTCATTTGTGAATAATGTATACCCTTACCCATTTCTGATATTTTTTATTCACAAATTTGACTACTCCCTTTCAACAACACATCATACAGGGCGATTAAAAATTAATCGAGCATATGCGATAATTCTTTTGAGTAGTGTATATACATTTAAGAACTATACTCTCGGCACTTTATACGGGGTGTTTCCTAATAACATGCTAATATTTAAGGGGGTGATTCTTGGACCCATTATTAGAAAAAATATAATATGAATGTATGTCCTAAACGTCTTAACTTTTGAGATACAGGGTGTTAAAGTTTTAAGAAAAAAATATATTTTATTAAATATCCTAACTATCCTGTACCCAATTTTGTTTTATATTGGCAATATTATTATTGACTTTAAGGGGGTGAGTTATCACTAACTTAATTACATTTAATAAGTCTATTGGCGTCTTGAGAGGCAACTGAAAGAATATTTCTAACAAAAAAACGGTACGCCACTGAATGTGTAAATAGCTGTACAGCTGTAAAATTTATGTGCTTTCTTTAGTTTAGGCAAATTAGCAAATTAGGCTTTTATGTCCCCTAGTTTTTAACTTATTTTGGTTGGTTTAAGAGAAAAAAATAAAATTAACTTAATTGCATATTTTTAGACCATAAAAGAAGCATTTAGGGATCTTTTCTTTTAAAAATTAGATCTAATAATTTTTATTAGCAATTATGTAACAAAAAATAATAAATACTTGTTTAAATATGGTTTATATCCAGTATAACAGTTTTTACTAAAATAAGTGTTTTCGAATTTTTTTTGAAAATTTTATCAGCCTGTATCTCAAAAGTTTGGGACATACATTCATACAAATTTTTTTCTAAGAATGGATCCAAGAATCACCCCTTAAATATTAGAATGTTATTAAAAAAACACCCCGTGTTGAGAAAAAACCTAGTAAGTAACTAGGGTTACCGACTTTTAAACCAATGTAATACAATTTTTGTTAAGGCGTTTATAAAGTGCCCAAAATATAGTATTCATATTTTACATAGCTAAAAAATAAAGTTAGTTTGGTTATCCTCTAGTTTCAATAGTTTAAGGTTACTATATTTTCTTTTAAAAGAAATTCTACAGAATTACACAGCTGTCCGCAATGCAACATTTGACTTTAGTACAAGTAAAAATAAACATAATTTTTCATTGATCGACTTGATATTCCATTTTTAATTATAGCTTGTTTGTTTTTTCTGTTTAGTAACAACTTGGCTTTGTGTTTTACCGACATTAAAGTATAAAAATATCTGTTATTTGTTTTTGGGTCTTTGTTCGTGCGATCTATCTAATTAAAGAATTTTCTATTTTTTTTTTCAGTTATCAAATTAAATTCGGATAACATCAGAAGTTAAATTCGCTTAGACATAAATTGTAAAAAAATGGTTTAAATTACACGATTTATATTGTGAAGACCGGCGGTGGTAAACGGGGCGCAAGGCCTGCACGAAAGTTTTATTGAACTGGTAAATGGGGCGCAGGGATCTTGGAGTCAATAAAAAGTAAAGGTAAACGGGGCGCAAATGTTTTCTTTAAAGTAAAGGTATCAAAATAAAATGTTGGTCTATTTTTAAAAATTTTATTAATTACGAAACATTTATTGCTTTCTTTGGAAAGTGTAAAATTTTTGTAGGCTATTAAATCTTTTCCACTCACACTTTCAATTACTGATACCGACATTTTCTCTCTATTAAAATCTTGAGCGGAAATCTTTTCGCACATCTATTCACTATTACAATGAGAACTGAACTGATTAAGTGGTATACAAATTATTAGTGTCAATTATAGGAATTCTTACCTGCCCTGACCCACACCCCCTCTCGGGAAGGGCTGGCGCCACATTTACCTATGATATAAACGTAACCTTACAGGCGTGCAGGTAAAAGAGATATTTTCGCGCCCCGTTTACCTCCGTCCGTGAAGACATGTAGTTTAACTTTTTATATTACGTACCTAAAAATCTACATTGTACTAGGTGACCATTTTAAAATGAAACAGACCAAATTTTGGGCACTCGTCATTTACGGATAAAAGCTGGGATAAGTCAATTTTTAATTTTAGGGAGAAACATTTTTGCCACTTTCATCCCCTGAACTGCAACCCTCCAGTAGGGGAAATACTCACCCCCAAAATCTTAAATAGAAAGAGGTTTTATCAAGTAATACCGTTTTTTGAAGGTCCCTCGACCCAGATTAAAACTATCAAATTTGAAATATTTGCTATTATTTTTGTTAATATGACAGCCCGTTAAAGTTTTATTTTTTTATTGTATAATAATAAATTACCTGTTAGAGCAAGCTACTTTAAACTCAGGGATTATGATAAGGATCAAACAATCTTCAAAATGAGATATCATTTGATCTTTTTTGACGAGGATGTGATTCACCTCTAAAACTTAAGTGGGAATCTCACCCTTTAATTGATATATTATTTTAAAGATTGTTTAACCCTTTACATATCCCCTTAGTTTAAACAAACTTGCTCCTACAGATAATTTAATATTATACATACATACAAAATTGTTCGATTGACAAGCGGTGATACCAACGGAAATTACAAGCGAGACTTCAGCAGTTATATTCAGAGTCAACCCCTTTTTCCATTTAAAATTTTGGGAGTGAGTCTTACCCCTGCTGGAAGGTTGCAATTCAGAGGCAAAAATGTTTCCTCCTAAAATTAAAAATTGACTTGTTCGAGCTTTTTTCCTTATATGACCTAGAGTCCTTAAAATTAAGTCTGTTTCTTTTTCAAATGACCACCCTGTAATTGTAACTTATTAACAATATAGGTTCAGTAACAAAAATAAATAATAGTTTAAAAAACTAAAAAACACGCTTTTATATGCAACCGAACTAAAAATTAGAAAATAATTTTTCATTACAAAGAGTTTGTCACTTCAGAGTAAAAAGCGTAGGGTGCATTTTACTATTTTTTCATAACTTTTCCCTCATAGATATTTGCAAATAGAATAATTATAACATTTAATATATTAAGCACCCCACGCTTTTATTCTGAAGTGACAAACTCTTTGTAATGAAAAATTATTTTCTAATTTTTAGTTCGGTTGCATATAAAAGCGTGTTTTTTTAGTTTTTTAAACTATTATTTATTTTTCATTTTTTAGTTCGATATATCAATTAGTTTTTAAAAATAAATGCTCCAGTTTATTCACTAAAAAATTCCTTCGCCATTTTGTAAAGAGACACAGAGGATCTGTAAAGGAATTTATTTATCCTGGCGGTCCTAATCAGGATAACGGAATACTGTTTTTAAATTATTGCATTGTCATCGGTCCTTGATACGTGTGCAAAGTTTCAAAGAAATTGAATCGCTGGAAGTTGGTAAAAATTAGGCTCAAAGATTCCGTTACATAGATAGATAGATAGATAGTTACAACCCAAGCTAATAAAAGCGTGTTAAAAACCTGGTTTAATACGATAATTCACTTAAAACCAAAACACTGACATACTCCATGGTCTATGGTTCATGGTATCCCCTAAAACCACATAACGTGACGCCGTTTGTCTTTACGGTGAAAAAAATCTTTTACCATTTTTCTTTGTGTTCCATTATAATCTACTTTGTATAATATGGTAATTGACGTTGTAAGTTCATTTATATTGGTTAACAGGTGTTATTGTTTGTAAGGAGTATAAAACCCAAACAAGTAAAAGAAATGTTTCCATTATAAGCAGTACAAACATTTTTTCCAGTATACTGTTAAGTTTATAAGGAAGAAAATTTGTCATTCCTCCTACACAATAATCCGTTTTAGAGTAAACTTAATTTGATTTTAATAACATATTATCCTATTTCAAAAACCTCCTAGCGCTATGTAAATTTTATATTACCGTCTTGGGTAAATTTATTTGCCCACTAGCGGTTTAATTTACACTCTATGGTTGGTGGTCTGATAATCTGAATTTAAACTTTAGTTGTCGGTTTTAATCGAGTTTCGATGCACCTTCTCATTACCTATGTTTTTTTTTATTGATAACTCTAGGAGCATAATTGTTGAACTGTATGAAAAACTTTATTATTAATTGATGGTTGTTATTTGCGTACAGGCCAAAAAATAAAGAAAACCCTCCAAATAGTTATTTTTGTACCAAGGGCGTAAAATAGCACTTTTACGCCCGCGGCTAAAAATTGTTGCCCGTGCCCGCGGGGGCAACAATCAACTGTGAGCGTAAAAGTGCTTTACACCAGAGGTGCAAACAATTTTTTTTTTGTACGACCGAAATTGATATACAAGCATTCTCTGTAGTTCGGAGAAAATTTCCCAGCTTTTAATGTTTCAAATTGTAATCAGTATACTTTTACCATATGTTTAATTAAATTGTTGTTTTACAAAAAAAATAGGGCATTTTTTAATTTTATTATTGTTTTATAAATTTATAAATGCGGGTGTTTTTGATACTTTTTGCCCTCGGGCGTAAAAGTGGTATTTTACGCCCTCGTTTATAAATGCAGGCGATTTTGATAGTTTTTGCCCTAGGGCGTAAATGTCCAATTTTACGCCCTGAAATGGGGGCGTAAAATTGTATTTCACGCCTGGTCGTACAAAAAAAATTTAAAATAAGTAACTAGAAAACTAAAAATCGATGTTTCGGTGGCAAGTCGTCCACTGTTGTCAAAATAAAATTGAATAAAAATAAAAAAAAATTAAAAATCAACTATTAATTAGATTTAAAATTTTAGCTTAAGTTTTAGGAGATTATGAAAAAAACGTTTAACATTAAATGTCAATTTTTTTGTTGCAAAGAGCTCAGTAGTACCGCGTAGTGAGTAGCCGGCTTTAAATATTTGGACAAAAATTATTTACTCCAAAACGTATATATTATTAAAGCAATTGAGTATAATGAGTATTTGATTAGCATGTTTATTTATTAAAAATAAAAATAACATCATAAACATATTTTAATTTAAGATGATGTCAGTATGGGTGTGCCAAAATATATTATTATTGTAGGCAAAAAACGAGTTTAGAATTTTTTAGCTTTTTAATTATTAATTTAATACAGTGTGTCCGCGGATGGATTTTACAATAGCACAAATGGACTAACAATTTTAATATTCATGATAGTCGTGTATGGTAAATAATTCTGCTTCTCAGAAAAACAAGATTTACATTGAGAAATATGTTTTGTCTCGTAGAAGGAGCCCAAGTACAAAAATGTAATAATAGCTGAAGAGAAATCTGCCTTTACATTAAAAAAAGCAGAAAAATTTAAAAAAATCTGAAGTGAATATGCATCCAATATCTAAAATTTTAGTTAGAACAATTTTACTGTGTATAGCTGCGTACAGATCTGCACACGCATACGCTGAGTAACTATACACACGCATACGGTGAGTAACTACACACACGCATGTGTGCTCAAGACGTGCGGACTCAGATCATTCGTCGGAAATTTTTATTGCTACGTATGCGTGCGTGCTCACGGCGCTCCGGCAAGAGCGCCGAAAGGATGCACGGTGTCTTGTATCCCATAATATGGGATATTTTTTACACTGGTTAAAAGCGCCAGGCAATCTTCATTGGACAACTCCATTTTAATCAATAAACAAAAACTTTCTCTACAAAAATCCCGAGAATACAACAACAGATAATTGTTTCTGTCCAAACTGAGCGCGAACGCATACGCATGTTTCTTTGAAGCGTTCAAAAAATCGACACCAGGCTGGCTCGCGACGTGCGCGCTCAAGTCATTCGCGAGAAGCAACGCATGCGGCTAGAACCCTCGAGAGCGTTGTCCATATTTGCACACGCATGTGTATGTGTCTTCGCTCAACGTATGCGTGTGCAGATCTGTACGCGGCTTAAGGCTTTCGCGGCCATCTTCTACTAAACTAAAGTTGTTTCGGCTATTCGGCCTTTGTTGTAGATTTTGTATTCTTGACGTTTTGCCAACACGAGTGGTTGGCTTCCTCAGAAGGTTCCTGGTAGACTACTACTGTACAGTCACAGTAGTACGCAAGTAGTCTACTAGGAACCTCCTGAGGATGCCTAGGACTCGCGTTGGCGAAACGTCAAGGATACAAAATCTACAACGAAAGCCAAATAACCGAAATAACTTTAGTTCAGTAGAATAATTTTGTTTTAATTTTAGATTCCAATGTTCATTTCAATACTCCCCATATAAATAAGGGTTAAAAAGGCAACTTTTACACCCAACTTTTGACTCAATGTTTATCCAAGAAACCACCCCTTATTTTTAAGAAAAAATCACCTCTAAATTTTTTTTGCATTTGTTTTAAAACACCCTGTATATTTTGTTTGTACCTTTACCAAATTAGACTCTCTCTAAATATTGTTTCCAAGTTTATGGAATTGCATTTACCACAACTTACTACTACTAGTATATTTGACTCCAACCAAAGAAGAGCTGTTGGCCTTATTAATAATCCTACTCTTACAAAAAGCTTTCTCTTGTCCACCGACAAGCTTTGAGGGACAAGTCGATATTTTTAGGTGTTTTCACGGTTTTTGCTCTGAGTAATTGTCCAATATAATTTCTCCTTTATTGACTTCCAGTAGAGCAACGCGTGGTGCCCCTCACATGCATTTTTTTACAGTCCATCTGGAGAGGCAAGGAAACTTGCTGTCTTCTTCAAATTTATAAAACTTTAAGTTCTGTATTTTATATTTTATTTGTTTTCTGGGAGATTAAATTTAAACAAAATATTATTTGGCTTTTCTCCAGAATAAAATTAAAAGTTTATTTAACATTTTAAGAAAATTAAAATTGTATACATTATGAAGAACTATTCTGCTCTTACAGAATATAATAAAAGTTATTATTACTTTAAAAGAAATAAAATAATGAAATTTCAATATTAAGTTACTTATTATACAAAGGTTTCAATCTATAAACAAAGGTTCATTGGCACTCGGTTGAAATCATTTTAATGCAATAAAATAAAAACTTAACAAGACGCCAGACGAGAACTGGGCCAATGGTTGCGTCTCAAAAATGTGGTAAATAGTTTACCAAAAATGTGGCAAACAGTTTACCTAAAAACTTACTTTTAAACTTGTTAGAACACTGAAAAAAAAATTAAAAATGAAATGTCTAATGGACACTTCAGGGTGCCAATGAACCTTTGTTTATAGATTAAAACCTTTGTATTGTAGGTAACTTAATATTGAATATTTCATTATTTTATTTCTTTTAAAGTAATAATAACTTTTATTATATTGTGTAAGAGCAGAATAGTTCTTCATAATGTATAAAAGTTTTAATTTTCTTAAAATGTTAAATAAACTTTTTAATTTTATTCTGGAGAAAAGCCACATAATATTTTGTTTAAATTTAAGTTCTGTGCTGATATACTACCTCTTACTTCTCCCAAGAAACTCACGGTACATTAGTGCTTAAGCATTTGTGGATCAAGATAGAAAAACTGTTTTAAAACTAATATAATACATAAATGGCGACATATGTTTACGGAGTACTGCAAAGAACTTGTTTTTATTTTTTTTTTAATAATGTATTTGAAAAATAATTTTAATAGCAAGTACAACAATTAATAATAACTCTATATTTAGAAGTGTTACAATTATTTAAATGATTGGTCTAATAAGATGCAAATTAACCTTATTACTGTCGATTTAATCTGCTCTAGATGACATCTTAGTCGCCAAGATCAAACGCTTTTTTAAGTTTGATTTGACCTACTGAAAGTAAAAGATTAAATGCCATTCTCAGTCGAACATATTGATTTTATTTTATAATACATATCATATCACTTTGATGTGATATGTTTTCATTAATTATATTGCTGTTCTTAATTTCTTCCCTTTTTGTATATTTTTCGTGTTTTTTGATGATATTATAAACAATAGTAGATGATTTGGGGGCTTTAGAACTAAAGTGGTGTATGTCACCTTGTTTTAAAAATTGTACTTGATGTATTTTTATATTGTTTAAAGCCATTTTTATTTTCTGCCCGAGCGGTGTAAGTCAATGTTTGATAGTAGATAAATGGATCTTACGTACTAGGAAAAATTTGTTTAAATTTAACAAATATATTTTAACTTTAGAAACAAAATATTTTTTTACTCACACCACTCTTTAGTGGCCTGGGCGAATAATAAAATGAGCTTTATGATAAGAATCCTTTTAAAGCCTTTTTAGGGGGTTTCTTTCTTCGATTCTACAACGAATATTCATACCACCCAGCCTATTAATTTTCGGGTATCGGATTGGGCGGACGCGTCACCTTTTTCGTCGTACAAGTCTAACACAACGTTAACATGCAATTTTTAAATATTGTGCCAAAAATGGTTAGGGGTTACAGTCACGAAACCATAAGGCTCAAATACACATGTACAGGGTGTTTCCCCAAATTTTGACAGCTTCTAGCGACCTTATTATTCCAGATAGAATAAAATAATTGGATAAAAATTGTAGGGTATCATTCAGACCGTCCGAATTTGCCACTTAAAGAAACAATTGTGCATCACCGGTGAACTTTTTGACTTATTGTATACTCTTTTTTAATGAAACACCCTATATATTATGTGTTTATTGTATAGCGCCTAAAATTCTCTTTTTAAAAATATATACGTTGTCTATAATTCATTCATCCATTGTTAAAATATTCGCTATTAAAAAATCAAAATATTACTAATTTACTATATGAAACAAATCACAGTAACCAGTGGAAAACAAAGTTATCAAAAAATTTCATTTCCGGTGGCATGAGACATAATATTTAGTTGTCAATTCGTTTTTAAATTTTGATAATATTAAGTCGCAAAATGGGTTATACTGAACAGAAAAAGAGGGAAATAATTTTTTTATAAGAATAATAAAAATGCCAGTGCAGCACCAGCCGATTATCGAGTTTTTCACCCAGGTATGCCGGTACATTCAAGATGCACTTTCTATAACATAGAAAGACATTTTAGGATTCACAAAAATTTGCAAAGGAAGAAAAGATTAGTGAATATAGATGAGGACGAAGAATTAGAGATTTTATTATATTTTCAAGGTAAATGACTAACCAGAACAAAAAGTTATTAGGCAAAATTTCTGCAGAGACATGCTTCAAAGAAAATTAAGGGATAACGTTTTTTCAAAAGATATTAGGAAGCGATGAAGCTACTTTTACCACGGCTGGGATGTTTAACATGCGAAATAGTCATTTATGGGCATTAAAAAACTCCCGCGAAATGTGTAAAATGAAATTCCAAGGCCGAAGAGCAGTACATGTCTAGTGCGGCATTCTCAACACTCAAATTATAGGTAATATTTTTTACGAATTTTCTTTAAATGGTGAAAAATATTTAGAGTTTCTTGAGAACGAGATAGAATATTATTTGGAAAATTTGCCTATTCGTCAGTATAATGACATAATCTAGCAGCAAGATGGAGCACCACCCCATAATGTCTTGGTTGTCCGCAATTTTCTCGACAATCGATATCCGTTATTGGTGGATTGGTAAAATGGTGGAATTCGATGGCCACCCAATAGCCCTGATTTAACAATTTTAGATTCCTTTTTTTTGGGGTTACGCAAAAACACAGTTTATAAAGAACGAAGCGCATCGTTGGAGGAGTTAAGAAATAAAATTATAAATTGCATAAATAATTTAGTCGAGAAAAAGCCTCATTTTATTATGAATGCTATTGATAAAATAGAAGATGATTACACAAAGTGCCTAAATAATAATGGCGGGCATATAGAAAATCTGTAAAACTTTATATTGTTATTGTTAAATCAATTTTTTTATTGTGTTTGGTCGTAAAATTGTTGATTATTTCAATGGTTACTGTGATTTATTTCATATAGTAAATTAGTAATATTTTGATTTTTTAATAGCGAATATTTTAACAATGGAGGAATGAAATATAGGCAACATATACATTTTTAAAATGAGAATTTTAGGCGCTATCCAATAAACACATAATATATAGGGTGTTTCATTAAAAAAAAGTACACGATAAGTCAAAAAGTTCACCGGTGATGCTCAATTGTTTCTTTAAGTAGCAAATTCGGACGGTCTGGATGATACCCTACAATATTTATCTATTTTTTTGCTATCTGGAATAATAAGGTCGCTAGAAGCTATCAAAATTTGAGGAAACACCCTGTACATATTTCGGATATGGGCGGGTTTCGTGACTGTAACCCTTACCATTTTTGGTCAATGTTTAAAAATTGCATGTAAAACATTGTTGTAAACTTGTCCGACAAAAAAGTAATGCGTTTGCCCAGTCCGACACCCGAAACATTTGACATTGACAGTCTGGGTTAAAGCGCCACCATATATGGCGCTATGAATATTCGTGGTAGACTCGTCAAAAGGAACCTCCCTAAAAGGATTTTTAAAGGGTTCTTATCATAAAGGCAATTTTATTACTGACCCAGGCACTACTAGTTCTGAACCCCTTATACAGAGTGATTCAAAAATTGATCACGAAACTTAAGGGGTGATTCTACTTGAAAAATAAGGGTAGAGCTTCAAATATTTTTTTTTCAAAATGTCATTCGTTTTCGAGTTACAAGCCGTCAAAATTCAATTTTTATTTGGGTTTTTTCGCCATATTGCATTTATTTTTTAACCAATTCAGTTGATATTTGGTCCACAAATCAAGCTTTGCAGATTCTAAAATTTTAAGACAAAAGTACTTTTTTAAATACCTCCAGAGGGCACTTTACCTAAAACTTAAAATTTATTTACATCATAACTTTTTTATTTTGACAGGTATCGCAAATATGGGGACGCCATTTTATAGACAATCAAAAACTTAAAAAATAAGGTACTCTTTATTAAAGTCGATAAACCTCACCGTTTAGGTACCAATAGACATCAAAGTTTTCAAGTGCAATATGGCGAAAAACAAAATAAAAATTAAACTTTGACGGCTTGTAACTCGGAAACGAATGACATTTTGGAAAAAAATATATGAAGCTCTACAGTTATTTTGTCAAGTAGAATCACCCTTAAGTTTCGTGATCGATTTTGAATCACCCTGTATAATTAGAAATATTTTTTTTAATTCTTTTAAAATTAAAAACATTGTAATGAAAAATTATCAAAACCAATAAAGTTTAAAATTTATTTTTATAAATTTTATGAATAAAGAAAAGAATACATACAAAGCAAAATGGTAACAAGGTAAATTTTAAAAAAGTTATTAATCAATAGTAGTTTAAAATATAATTTCGTCTAGCCCTAAGGTGTACATCTGTTTCAAAGAATTGTACCAAAACATTGTGGTTGTTGTAAACATAATCAACATAATATCATAAATAATTACAACAGATTACTTTTCACTGATAAGAACCTAAGGGCGTAAGTCAAGTGCAGTTCCTTAAGTTGCCCAAGCAATGTTTCTGTGTCTTGTTCCTTTACCAGAAAGTACCTTTGACTATTAAAACCGATAGAGTGTGTTACCAAAGAAAAAGAAAGGCAATAGGTATGATAATAGGTTTGTTCCAGCAGAATGTTGGAAACATGTTAGCAACAATCGTAAAAACCAGAAATTGTTACAAACATTAGTCAGAAATGTTGGCAACAGTTTTCTGCTGGAACTAAAAATAAACCAGACGTGCATACAAAGTCGGTCTATATAGGGTCGCGACATTCGGCCATATTGCTTTGACGTGTTAGGACGTCACATCTACCATTTTTCGGCCATGTTGTTCAGTGCCGGATATATACAGTTTATTGTATTATTAGAACAACCGTTTACACAACAGTTTTTAATTATTATTAAGTTGTAAATTCTTTTACTTTAAATAAAAACATTTGGAACTATATCTTTCAACAAATATCACTTCCAAAACAATGCAAATGAAATGCGCAAATTCTAGACGCCACTGGATTGATCATTAGCTTTGATTTTACCCAGTCTTGCCAACTTTTCTCCGTGGAGTGCCCTTCATTGCGTCCCCGACCTCGAACCGCCTAAAAGTTGAGAATGTGTCGCAACCTCATAAATATAAACTAACCTTGGCGTGCATACTGCTTATACGTCAATACAAGAAAGGTTATGTTAAAAATGTCAGTAATGTTTGAAGAAAGTTTGCAAACTTTTCAAACAGTTTCCAACATGTTTCCGACATCTTTAAACTACTGGCGGAACAACATACAATTGTATAATGTTACAAACATGACACTGCTGGAACGACAAATTTGACGTGCGCAGAATCCAAACGGTTGCAAACATTTCTGACAGCCTGCTGGAACAAAAAAACAATTATTATTTTGTATTTATTTTACAGCGTGTCTACTTAAGTTCGCAAAAACTTTTTACTATTAGTTTTACAAAAAGTGATTTTTATAAAAAGTTTCAGCAAGGTCTAAAACCTAAAATGAAATCATCAGATATATTAATTTTTGCAATTGTATACGAGGTACATATGTCAAAAAATATGAATTTTGCTCAAGAGAAAGTACCCTTATTTATCATAATATCAAATTTTTATAAAGAAAAGATGTTAAGGTTTAATAAAAACTGCTTAGAAGAAAAGTACCCCAATTAAAAAAATATAATAACCAAATGTTTAAAAAAAAATTATAATCTAAAGTTATGCTTTAATTCCAAGTTATGGCTTTCGACCTTAATTTTAATTTTTTTTTTTTTTTTGGAAAACTTTAAATACCTCTGTATTGTGTATTATTAATAATTATACATAGTTGGAAAAAATTGTTAAGGCAGGAAGGGCACTTCTCGGAGAAAAGTTTGCAAGACTGGGTAAAAATCAAAGCTAAAGATCAATCCAGTGGCGTCTAGAATTTGCGCATTTCATTTTTCATTGTTTTGGAAGTGATATTTGTTGAAAGATGTAATTCCAAATGTTTTTTATTTAAAGTAAAAGAATTTACAACTTAATAATAATTAAAAACTTTTGTGTAAACGGATGTTCTACTAATACAATAAACTGTATATCTCCGGCACTGAACAACATGGCAGAAAAATGGGAGATGTGACGTCATAACACGTAATATGGCCGAATGTCGTGACCTTATATAGACCGACTTTGAGTCAAAACAGAAATTCATTGTTACATGATTTGAGACCACAAATTATTATACAGGGTCATCCAAATTAAGTGTCTATCATTGGTAACTTCCTTATTATTTGAAATACGAAATAGTCTAAATTAGCAAACTAGTAGCATTTTGCACGCTCTTTAAGACTGAAGATTAGAAAAAAACAATTGACAATCGGGTTTCTAAGTTATACAGCAAAATACCCTTTTTTTAAATGGAACACCCTGTCTAATTTATCACCATTAGAAAGATCTTTTAAAATCCTTGAAAATAAAGTCCACATGTGATATATCCAATTTTTGATGGTTTCGAAAATATAGCCATCTTCAGAAATTGTATAGTACACTGGCATTTTTAAATAAAACACCCTGTATATTACATTACTAATAAATGGATATGTAAAAGAGCTTTAAGAAAATACCACATTTGATATGTCTATCTCTTATAGTTTTGGGAATATGGCCATTCAAATCTAAAAATTACGTGAAATTTCCATTATATCACAGCTTTTAAGCTATAAGAAAACAGTTTTAGTGTGAAATAAAACGGGGAAAATATATACTATCTTTCAGATTTAAATGGCTATATTTCTAAAACTAAAAAGATAGGCACATCAAATGTGGTATTTTCTTAAAGCTATTTAAAGTACCTTTTAATGATGATACCATATACAGGTTGTTTTATATATAAAAAAACAGTTTTCTATTAAACTCCTGAGGTTGGCCATATTTCCGAAACTATGAAAAATTGGATATATGTCATACGGACTTTTTTAAAAGATTTTGAAAGAACTTTCTAATTATGATAAAAATAAGGTGTTCCATTTAAAAAAGGGGTATTTCGCTGTATAACTCAGCAACCCGTTTAGCTCTTAATTACCACACACACACACAATTACAATTGACAGTTTTTTCTAATCTTTAGTCTTAAAGAGCGTAAAAAAGCTACTAGTTTGCTAATTTAAACTGTTTCATATTTTGAGTAATAACGAATTTACAAATAACAGACACCTAATTTGGATGACCCTGTATATTGTGCTTTTAAACGTTAATTTTTTAAACTTATTTTAAATTTGGATTAACCAAAACAAAAATAATTGTATAAAATATTTATTTGTCATTATTATACCGTCTAAACATTTTAAAAATGTAGGAAAATCAAACATAAATAGAATAATTTTTTATACATACCTTTTAGCGCAAAAATCTCTTACTTATTGGAAAAAGTGAACTTTATGCACGCTCGTAGAAAGTGGATGAAGCTTGTTCTTAGAAGTGATAATAAATAAAAATTCTTTTAAATAAAATTTTTACGGCTCTAAACTCTAGAAAATTTAATACTCTAATGTACGTTGTTAGCTCATTTGGCCATTTATACCATGCGGGGCAAGTGTTTTGAAACTCAAACCTGCAGTGTTTATAGAGAGGAGAAAAACATAAAACAAGTGTTTTTAGTTTTTATGCCTGATATGCATAACCCTGATGAAGGTTGCATATTGTAAGGAAACAGATGCTTAAAATTGGAGCAGTCATGGTCTTTTAAAAATAGGGTTTGTCAATATGTTAAATATAATTCTTTTTATTATTTATCTTTTAGAATGACCTTGATGATTGCTTAAACTGTAAAGTTTGAGGTACAAGAAAATAAACATTGCCATTATACAGGGTGTGTCAAAAATTTGGAGGTTATTTATTATAACCTAGAAAATATTTTTTAAGGCAAGCCTGTGGCAATATGTTTGTTTAACTACTATACAGGGTTTTTTTAAGCTGGTAGTTTCCTTTAAACATTGTAAATCTGATATGATATTTTGTTTGTTAAATTTGTGTTTGTCTAATTTGTATTAAAGTAAGGTCAAATACTTGCATAACTTCAATTTTAATGTCATTAGGAAGCAATTACAACTCAAAAATAAATGCAATATGGCGAAAAACCAAAATAAAAATTGAACTTTGACGGCTTGTAACTCGAAAACGAATGACATTTTGAAAAAAATTATATAAAGCTCTACCCTTATTTTGTCAAGTAGAATCACCCCTTAAGTTTCGTGATCGATTTTTGAATCACCCTGTATATCCTTGACCGTACTTTTTAGGCAACCCTGTAGCCATACCTTTGTTTAAATACTATATTTAATATAAATTATTTTGTATCCGGTAAACAGATGAGTGCAGATCGCTTCCTATTCGAATCTTAAACTAAAGGTATAAAAAATTTAATAATTATTGCGACAACACTAAAAAACTTTTTTGGCCTTTCTGTTTAACTAACCTGGTTTTTACAAAAAAACTATTTAGGGAATTGGTACTTTTAAACGATCTTTAAAAATAAATGTGAAATTTTGAATTTGTTTTTTTTTAATATTACTATTTGAAATTCACTGATGACCTATATCGGGTGTTGCTCCGTCGAGCGGGACATAGGGAATCCCATGTAAATTTTGAAGTAGTCAAATATTGGCTCCCCTAATTATTTTAGAAAAAATGCTATTAGGATTTATTGAAGATCACAATAAGTTCCACCCAAAATGAAAATTTGAGCATTTTTCAACCAACCAGTAAAGAGTAAACTGCTTAATTCTTCTGCAACGTAGTATCTCATTATGCACCCTGTACTCTAGAAATCAACAATAAAAACACCATATCGATTTATTAGTGACAATTTAGATCATTAATTTATAATGTCATTGCCAAGAACTGAACAATGTTATACGGGAATTTCAAAAAGAACCTCCGCATTTCATTTTAGTTAACAGCTAATTCCAACACATGCACTCACAGTTACGCAAGACAATAAAACAAATTTTTCTACATTTAGAAATCAATTTATGACGAAAATATCAGGATTTAATCAAATGCTCAAATATTCCTCCATTAACTGCCAGACAATAACCCAAACGATTATAAAACTCATTTCTTACTTTGGCTAGTTAGTACATCCATATTCTGTCACATTCAGCGGAAATACCATTCCTTAGCTGGACTAAATTTTCATATTTTTTATTGGTAGCTTAGTTTTTAAATGTCCCCATAGAAAAATCGTTTGGCAAAAGATTACGTCGATTTTCTTCATATTTGCAATTATTGATTACTGTGCCTGTAGTTTCAAATTTTTTATCGTCCGTTCTATTGTCGATTAACTTGGTATTGGCCTATTGGGAAAATAGGCTGCAAACATGTCTGCTACTCTTCAATAACTATTTCCCTGAAAAAACCATTTTATAATAGTGATTTTTCTTGATTTTAGTAGTTCATTATTTAAGAATGATGTGACATTGATCTGACAAATTGAGAGTAAGAGGTTAAATAATTTTTCTAGTATTTTATACTAATACTTCTAATAATACAAGGCGCGTAAGAAGATAGGAGATTCGTAACTTATTTTAGCATTTATCTCTTAGCTGGCGGACTGAGAAGAGCTGAAATTTGTACACTAGGTACAACTTTTCGTGCTCTTTAAAAAATCCTAATTATATTTTATTCTAAAATAATTAGGGGAGCCAATATTGGACCACTTCAAAATTTACATGGGATTCCCTATGTACCGCTCGACGGAGCAACACCCGGTATAACTCAATTTCTGTAAAATATGGCTTTAAATCATATTATAATTGAAGCAAGATTGGTAATTTAGGTCTATAGTTTTTCTGTTTTTAGTCGTCTTTGTGATTTCATTAAAAGATAAAGCAAAATATTGCGAATAACAGACAAAAGGGCGATAAATAATGTCGTCTATGCTAAAATATAACTCTTTGCATTCTCATTTCAGTATCACAAAAATATCACATATTAATTAAGTCTTTCTCGAAGAATAGACAAAATCTAGGTTAATCTATTATTCTTATACAAAAGAAATTTAAATATGTACAGTGTACACTCACTATGTGAATTAATATTTGTTGTGTCGTATCTCCTATATTAACAGTGAATAAGCTTTCTCACGATTAACTGTACATATTATTTTGTAATTCCATTTCTTTAATATTAAAATGACTTTTTAATTTTTCCTAACATAAAGCTTTTCTATAGATACATGGTCCGATAGATGGTATCATTCGTTTGTTTGTTTTTTCATGCTTGCTGTTCAAAAACAACTTTTTGATGCTTTTGATTGATAATGATAAAATAATAAAGAAAATGTGATTTATTTCTTTATAGTTTTTTATTGTTAATTGTTTATATACCAGCAGGCTGAGTACGTTAGAGCCTAGGGCGGCAGATTTACTTCATTAATTGTTATTTCGATATGGAAATAAGACAATAGTTACGGTATTAATATTTTTCTACTAGCGTGTGGAAAGCAGCACTTTTCCGCATGCAATTTAGTTTGGAAAGTTGTTACTTTTCCGCAGGGTATTAAAAATTGGGGGCGGCAAAAATTAATAGCCCTCACACTTCTGTACAGGCGGCAAATCACCAATCTTTTTACCCTCATACATTGTTTAAAGAAAGTAAGGAAAGTTGCATAATATTTCCAGCGCTAACGTTTCGCGAGAACTATAGATATACATGGTCTTTCATTTAGTCGTGGTAGTTCAAAGTTATATTTTTTAAATGGAACATCTTGTTTTTTTTTTTTTTTTTTTTTGAATATTTAAATCTACGGTACATTCTGAAAAAAATCTATAAGGTAACATAACTGATCTGGATGGATTGATTGTCAATGTTATTTCCTGGGCAAAACAAAAGTTACTCTTCATGGGCGAAAAAATGTGTTTTTGCGCTTGGGCACTAGTCATCCCGGGGATGAACGCGCGGAGTGCTAAATAGACTATCCGTATTATCGGAAAGAATTTATC
Source organism: Listronotus bonariensis (assembly GCA_014170235.1). Lineage (NCBI taxonomy): Eukaryota > Metazoa > Arthropoda > Insecta > Coleoptera > Curculionidae > Listronotus > Listronotus bonariensis. The sequence goes on along the minus strand of JACEGR010001773.1, from coordinate 35,867 downwards.
AACGTCTTGTCTGGGCTTCCCGTCCGAATCATGTTCGAACTTCGAAGTACGGTAGCTAAAGTACGGAGAGCACGGTATGCCGATATTGTATTCTATTCTATTTCTATTTTTTTCTTGGTTTTGGTCCTTCAGGTCCAATCCACCACTCTCCCCTTCCGGACTATGCTTTCCAGGGCTTCGTCGTCGGAAAATCTGGATAATCGAGCTCGTAGCTCCCAGTAATTCCAAAAAGAAAACAAAATAATTTAACAATCGATGCAATGCATAAATTGTCGGCTGTCAAACCAAGATCTGCTACTGGTGTTACGTATAATCTGACAGTTCTCATGGCACGCCCATGTATTTCCCGCCATTTCAGAAACACCTCGTGTTCACCACCAAACAGGATACCATCAGTCTATAGGAATCTTCGCTCACAGTGCTTAGATTCAGAAGAAAGATGCCGTCAATTAAGCGTAAATCTTTCCTTGATCCTCGAAGGTAAAAACGTCTGTACGGCACCTCTAACCGCCACTCCGGGAAGAACTTTGTAGTCCTTTACGCACGTCCGCACTGTCCGGAGGTCAAACAAAGAGTCATGGATATTGTAATATTGTATTTTGCCATGGCTTTTAGGTACGCATGTTCGTAGAAGCCCTGATTTGTTTACTGCGCAAGGTCGTAAATATTCGAAAAATGCTTTTAGCCACTGCGGATCTAAATGTGGGTTATTTCCATACAATAATTTTGACCAAAGCACACAAATAAATGCTGCTTAGAAGCCTATTCGCTGTAGTGTTTGAAACACTAAAGAGAATCGTGGTTGTCGAATGCTTGACAGATTTTTTTCGTAGAAAATCAGAAAATTCACTCAAAATAAGAAAATTTTAACAATTATACCAAGTTTTATGGTCGTTTTATTAGACTTGCTTTTTATTTTTTATACTACTTCTGAAAAAAATATAAAGACTAATACCTAAACTTCTTAACTAACCAGAACTTTTAATTCACATGACTATGATGGGCGAAAAATGGCTGATCTTTAGCCACCTTCTTTTCAGAAATGAAAGGAATAGGCAAAACATGTAATCCTGGACATATTCGAGGCCTTCACTTTGAACTGAACGTTTGAAATCAGCTACGTTAAAATTGGCAGCCATAGAGGAATATTTGCGCTTCCACACAGAATATTCCTCAACAAATATTTATGTTTTGGCACTTAGATCATTTAGTTCTGCAACTCCTTAGTTATTTACAAGTATACCTATTTGCTTTTAGAAACCTATTCAAGGATTTTTTTATTTTCATAAAATATTGCATCCATTTGTAAACTTGTGAATGTGCACCATCTGTGCTTCTGTCTCAGAGACCAACAAGGTCGTAATTACAAGTTCTTTACATACATGCGAATTAAATTCACTCACTATCTCTCTAAGTACATATTTGCGAAAGTAATATTTTTTAGATTCTGATATTATCTTAAGAAAAAAACTTTATATATTCTCAGTATCTACAAATAACACAATCAGCCATTTCCTTCTGAGTGTTTTTCTTAAGGAATCTACAGAAATAGCTGAAAGATACCGTTTTAAATTGGCATCCTCCTACCGAATGGCATTCGTCCATATGTTTATGTCATTTAGTGACTTCTTGTCTTGCATTTCTTTAAATGGAAACAATCATGATCTCTAAGAATGGCCATATCGCAAATCTGGTTATATAGCGGACATCTTTCTATTTTTTTATAGGTGAATACAGTTTTGTTTATAATGCTTTACGGTTATTGTGAACACAACAAGATTTTTAACTATCAATATTATTATCTATGAAATCATTTCTATAAACCGTCCTCGTAGTGCTGGAGGAAGAATGTAGAAATGTTAAAAAATACAAATAGCGCATTTGCTTTTGTAACTTTTGATTTTGTTTTGGGGGAACTAACCAAAAATTTATTCTTTTTCGCAAATTCCAAATTAAATATTTTCTTTACCTAAGTGTTCTTCTTCAGGCCAATAACATCAAATATGTTATATTGTTTGTCTAAGTTTATAAATAAAAATTTAAAAACCTGGTTTCGCCACTGGGTCAAAGAATTTTATCATCTTAAATTTCGCAATTTCCAAATTAAGTATTTTCTTTACCTAAATTTCCTTTATTAGGCCAATATCGCCTAATATTTAATAGTGTGTGTCTGAGTTTTTAGATAAAATAATTTGAAACACCTAGTTTTGCCCTGGGTCAAAGATTTTTTAATTTTAATACCTCAAGGTTCAAAAAAGACGTTTAAGATATAAAATTCTTGTGATGTTTTTCTTATTTTTCATTAAGGAATTACCTCCTGGATCATCTTAGATTTCGCAAATTCAAATTAAGTATTTTCCTTTACCTAAATATTCTTTATTAGGCCAATATCGTCTAATATTTAATAGTGTGTGTCTGAGTTTTTAGATAAATAATTTGAAACACTCGGTTTCGCCCCTAGGTCAAAGAATTTTGTCATCTTAGATTTCGCAAATTCGAAATTAAGTATTTTCTTTACCTAAATATTTCTTTATTAGAGCCAATATCGTCTAATATTTAATAGTGTGTGTCTGAGTTTTTAGATAAATAATTCAGAAACACTCAGTTTCGCCCCTGGGTCAAAGAATTTTGTCATCTTAAATTTCGCCAATTTCCAAATTAAAGTATTTTCTTTACCTGTATCTTTCTACATTAGGCCAATATTGTCTAATATTTAATAGTGTGTGTCTGAGTTTTAGAATAAAATAATTTGAAACACCTAGTTTCGCCCCTGGGTTAAAAAATTTTGCCATCTTAAATTTCCGCAATTCCCTTATTTAGTATTTTTCTTTAACTAATTGTTTTTCTTTAGGCATAAAAGTTTTTATAAATTGTAGCAATAAAATCTTTAAATTTCACAACTGTACCATATTGATTTTAAAACCTTTTTTTAAAAATATGTTTTTATTAGGTATTACTGTTTATATATAAGTAAAATAATTTTTAGTTTGTCAGTACGTTTGAAAATGTAGTTGTACTACGAAACAGCTGTCACGGCTAAACATTCAATTAAAGTGACTATGAACAAAGTATATTTTTTGTTTTATTTTATTAATTTAAAATGTACGGTCACAAAGTAACGGACGAAACCATAAATTCTTCAATAGCATCTAGTTTGTTATATTGTGTGTCTGAGTTTTTGAATAAAATAATTTGAAACACCTAGTTTCGCCCCTGGGTCACAGAATTTTGTCATCTTAGATTTCGCAATTTCCAAATTAAGTATTTTCTTTACCTGGATTTTCTACATTAGGCCAATATTGTCTAATATTTAATAGTGTGTGTCTGAGTTTTTAGATAAAATAGTTCGAAACACCTAGTTTCGCCCCTGGGTCAAAGAATTTTGCCATCCTAAATTTCACAATTTCCTTATTTAGTATTTTCTTTACCTAATTGTTTTTCTTTAGGCCAATAGCATCTAGTATGTTATATTGAGGTGCCTGAGTTTTTGGATAAAATAGTTTGAAACACCTAGTTTCGCCCCTGGGTCAAAGAATTTTTAAAATGCTACCAAAATTTTTACAATACGTTAGACAAAAATTTTAAAAAACCGTAAACATTTGTGTAAAATTTATTTATTTTTTATCAAAAACACCTCTAATTTTTTTTTAATAGAAATAAAAACACCAGTTTAATTGTTTTCCAAAGTGCTTCCTAATTGCCATAAAAATATATATGTATATTGTATATTTAACAAAGTATGGAAATGCATTATTTTTAAGATACATACAGGGGATTAATTTTAAAAAATCAGAGTTTTGATTATTATCTTAAATATCTCCTAAGCGATTTTAATTAAATTTGCAGAGTCTTTTGTTGCTGGCCTTTGTGTATTTATTTTTGTAGTTTATTAAATTAGACAAATGACAATAAAGCTTTTTGTCCTCATTTTTTATATATATTTTGCTTAGTTTTAAGAGCGGCTGCAATATACGTGATAAAAAGCCCTGCCGCTGCCTCTCAAAACAAAAAAAAATATCCGCTGAGCGTTTCTGATGTATATAAACTGGTTTTAAAACGCTGTTTACCACAAAATATTGTAGCCAGTACCGGCTAACAGTACAGTTGTGTTTAAAGTTAAGTAGGCACCATCGCACTTTTTACTATAAGAGATACGAAATTGCTTAAATTAGTAGAACTTAGCACAATTAAACATCAGGGTCACGTGATATACAATAACAAAAAACTTTTTATTTAATGATGTTACAATTTTTATTCCACTATTGCATTCTACGTAAAAATTAAGTAATGAAAGGTAAATCCAACTTCATCAAAATTTAGTAGTTTTTGAGATATGAACAGTTCCATATTGCTATTGCATAGACACTGATTAAGTTTGTACAATTGCTTACTTTTCTACCATAAAAGATGCAACTTTGGTTAACCAGGCAATGATTTGTATTTTTAAGTTGATAAGGATAATAATGTCAAATAAATAATAATTTAACATCTGGTTCATTTAGCTGTAGTATTGACTTAAACAGTATTTAATGGAATGATAATTTTTACCTCTTAATATCCCAAAAACTACTTACTTTTGACTTATATTTAATGTTACTTTTTTAACCAAAATTTTACGTAGAATCCAAAAGTAAAATTAAAATTGTAGCATTTCACATGACCCAAAGGTTATATCGATTTTACATTATCGTAAAAATCAGATTCAAACAATCAAAAAATACAATTATTTGCTAATTAAACCCAAGTTGTATTTTTGTGGAAAAAAGTAAGCAATTGGGTCGACTTGATTTTAAACACCTTGTATATTGTAAAAATATAGTATGCTTAATTGTAATATTATAAAGAAAACCGACGCGTATCTAGAACGGCAAGAATTAAATATATCATACTTATTTTAGCGGGAAGTATCACAAAGAAGTATAAAATGTAAGACATAAGTGTATACCTGCAATTTAATACCTCATTATCTAATAATTTATCATACCCGCATTTTATATAAGGAAACTGGATCGAATCACCTGGCTTTTACCTTTATAAATTTATTTTGCTTCGAATATGTACGTATGAATAGGTGTGACATAAAAATGTCTACATTGCCAATTTACTTTAAAAATAGTAAGCTTTTATGTTTACAGTGAAATTTTTACTACTGATGCAAAAATAATTCCGAACCTACTCTTATTTAGTGTATTCCTTTAATGCTCCAGAACCGCCCGGAACGACACCATCGGTGTTACTTTTACAGGTTTTTGACATTTTTTTTATATTGTAGAACCGTTCTGGACACTATTGACAGTTCAGTTCTACAAGGTAATAGGAATACACTAATTGCAGTTGCAGTCGTAGTTTTAAAGAATTTTTGGTAACTATGAGTATATACTATGTGTCAAGTTATAAATTTACACAATATTAACTTTTTTATTTTTTTTTCGGAAAAAGTAAATAAAAATATTAGTTTGTTGGGTTTATTATGGTAGTTTCCAAATCAGTAATCAGATTTTTTTATCCTCTAAGATATATAATGTAAAACTGAAAGTATGTTTTTTAATAGAGCATCCTGTTTAATATAACACTGGTTAAAACATCTTTAAAAAAGCTTTAAAATAACAAAACAATTGATACATTTATCTTCGTTAGTTTCCGAACAGGAAGCGTGTTAAAAAGGTAGCAGATAATGAATGGGCAATGAGCAATAGATGATATTTATTTAGGTACACGCCAATTCAGAATTAAAAACCAAAAAGTCTAATTTTTTAAATAAGTAACTAAAAAACTAAAAGTCGACGTTTCGGTGACAAGTCTGCCACCGTTGTCAAGATAAAGTTAAATAAAAATAAAAATTTAAACAATTAACTATTTAGGTTTTAAAATTATAAAATTTTAGCTTTATTTTTAGAATATTCTGAAAGTCGTTTAACATTAAATGTCAAAATATGTTTGTTTGGTTATAGTGTCATAGTGACTTACATAACTGGTTGCTGGTGTATTTATTGTTTATAATACAAAAAAGGTGATGAGCTAGTTTATTTTTGGTTTTCCTGAAGATACTTCAGTATCTAGCAAAGTTAACTATGTGTTATTTAAATTAACCGATATTGATGCACATTTATCTTTATTTAACAATATGTACGCACTTTCTTCAATTTTGCGTTTTTTAAAACAAGTTTCCTTTGCTAAAATACTTGAAGCATGCCAGTTTACATTATAAAGTCAGTGAGGGACATACAACTAAAATATTCTGACAGCTCTACCACTTCCGGTTATACCGGAAGTTAATGTTAACTTCCTATTTTAAATGTTTTAAATGGAACGCCCTAAATATTATTTATTTTTAGATTTTGCGTAAAATTCTAAACATAATTTATGTATAATGTTCTATACCTAAGTCCAACCGTTTTTGACTAATTATAAATTTTATGCCTAATAGAAAAGGTTATAAAAGATAGGGATTTTAAAAAATGGACTTTTAAGGTTTTTGTCGTTATAATTTTTAACGATTATTTTTGACCACTTTGTATTTATGAATTGTAAAAATATTGAAACGGTCTACCAAAGAAGTTCTTTCTTTACAAGGCACCCAACCCCAACTCATATTTAAAGCTTTTGTTTAGAAGAAATTAATGGTTATGTAATGGCTTGCAAGCGTCATTTTTGACATAAAATTTAAAATAAGTCAAAAACCGTTGGACTTAGGTATAGAATATTATACATAAATTATATTTAAAATTTTACGCAAAATCTAAAAAATAAATAATATATAGGGTGTTCCATTTAAAATAAGGAAGTTGACATTAACTTCCGGTATAACCGGAAGTGGAAAAGCTGTCAAAATATTTTAGTTGTATGTCCTCCACTGACTTTATTAGGTTACCAATTTTTAAAATTTTCAATAGCGTACTTTTCGAGAAATTAATCGCGGCAGTTCTCAGTGGGACACCCTGTATTTTTTAAACGACAATATTTTGTTACTTAAACATAAAACATAAACCTACGAGTTATTTTATTTATTTATTTTTGTTCGCCCCCTCATACTATTCGTTTTCACCAGTCAAAACCTAAACTTAAACACTGTATTACATACAGGGTGTTCATTTAAAACTTTCCACTCAAGTTATCTTCGAAACGAGACAGATTTGAGAAAATCGCCGAAACAGGTCAAGATATTTATTGAGGGGAACGTTTTTACAAAAAATTGGACGGCGCGGCGCCTTTAACCCTTAACCACCAGGGCCACCACCCCAAAATTCTTAAATGAGAAGGCGAGTCGAGTGATACATCATTTTAAAGCTTTCTGACGAGTACTTTATAACCCTAGAATATGAAGTCAATATCTTCACCTATTACAAAATGGCGGTACTTTAAAAATTACCTAAATACCTGATTTGAATGGCCATATTTCCGAAACTAATAAAGTTAGATGTACCTAATGTGGTGTTTTCTTAAAGCTCTTTTAAAGGTATTTTTAATGGTGATACTGGTATTAATATACAGGGTAGAAGAAAAAGTACATATTTTTTATTTAAGAACCCTGTATATTATTTTACCATTAAAAAGATCTTTAAATGAGCTTTAAGAAAATACCACATTAAGTACATCTAACTTTATTAGTTTCGGAAATATGACCATCCAAATCAGGTATTTAGGTAATTTTTAAAGTACCGCCATTTTGTAATAGGTGAAGATATTGACTTCATATTCTAGGGTTATAAAGTACTCGTCAGGAGCTTTAAAATGATGTATCACTCGACTCGCCTTCTCATTTAAGAATTTTGGGGTGGTGGCCCTGGTGGTTAAGGGTTAAAGGGACGCCGTCCAATTTTTTGTAAAACGTTCCCCTCAATAAATATCTTGACGTGTTTCGGCGATTTTCTCAAATCTGTCTCGTTTCGAAGATAACTTGAGTGGAAAGTTTTTAAATGAACACGCTGTAGAAGTTTTATTCATATAAGACATAGATCAATCAAAAATTATCATCTGAAATGATAAAAAATCGTCAATTTATTTTTCTTCTTTCATTTAAAAATGTTGTAATATCTTTTCTTCAATCGGGTAACAAATATATCTGTGGGTTAGAAGCCATGTCACATCGTAATCTACAATCGTAAGACAGGTCATTTTTTCTCGGGAGTACACATTACTACAATGCACATTGTAGCGTGTACTCTTTTGTACGCTTTTCTTTGTTATTCTTTTTCCCTATAATTCACGCGGTGAGTCTAATTTCTAAGGTCACGCAAGGCTACACAAACTCGCGTTAAGTGAAGAAAAGTTAAAAGTTAAAATTCCAACGATTTACCAATGTCTAGAGTTTAATGTTTTTGTATATGATGGATTGCTAATTATTTAAACAAAATATTATTTGGCTTTTCTTTAGAATTATTAATTAATAATTATTCTCATTAGAGTCTCATTATAATTAGATTATAGCTCCCTAATTATTTTAGAAAAAATGCTATTAGGACTTATTGAAGAGCACAGTAAGTTCCACCCAAAATGAAAATTTGAGCATTTTTCAACCAACCAGTAAAGAGTAAACTGCTTAATACTTCTGCAACGTAGTATCTCATTATGCACCCTGTACTCTAGAAATCAACAATAAAAACACCATATCGATTTATTAGTGACAATTTAGATCATTAATTTATAATGTCATTGCCAAAACTGAACAATTTTATACGGGAATTTCAAAAGAATCCTCGCATTTCATTTTAGTTTACAGCTAATTCCAACACATGCACTCACAGTTACGCAAGACAATAAAACAAATTTTTCTACATTTAGAAGTCAATTTATGAATAAAATATCAGGATTTAATCAAATGCTTAAATATTCCTCCATTAACTGCCAGACAATAACCCAAACGATTATAAAACTCATTTCTTACGTTGGCTAGTTGGTACATCGATATTCTGGCACATTCAGCGGAAATAGCATTCCTTAGCTGGACTAAATTTTCATATTTTTATTGGTAGCTTAGTTTTTAAATGTCCCCATAGAAAAAATCGTTTGGCGAAAGATCACGTCGATTTTCTTCACATTTGCAATTATTGATTACTGTGCCTGTAATTTCAATTTTTTATCGTCCGTTCTATTGTCGATTTACTTAGTCTATTGGGAAAATAGGCTGCAAACATGTCCGCTACTCTTCGATAACTATTTCCCTGGTAAAACCATTTTATAATAGTGATTTTCTTGTATTTAAGTAGTTCATTATTTAAGAATGATGTGACATTGATCTGACAACTTGAGAGTAAGAGGTTAAATAATTTTTCTAGTATTTTATTATAAACTTCTAATAATACAAGGCGGGTAAGAAGATAGGAGATTCGTAACTTATTTTAGCATCTCTTAGCTCGCGGACTGAGAAGAGTTGAAATTTGTACACTCGGTACAACTTTTCGTGCTCTTTAAAAAATCCTAATTATATTTTCTTCTAAAATAATTAGGGGAGCCAATATTGGACCACTTCAAAATTTATATGGGATCCCTATGTCCCGCTCGACGGAGCAGCACCCGGTATATTTTATTATATAAGAGTCTCATTATAATAATAATTGAAGCAATAACCTAGGTTACAATTTAGAACTTACAAGGATATTACTGAAACTATTTTTGGCATAAAAATATTTTTGTGGTCAAGTGACCTAATGCAAAGAGGGCTTTTTGTTTTCAAATTAAAAAGAAGGGTCATGTTTCTTAGACTGGGCCAAAAACAAACATTACTGTATTCTCTCGTCCACAACTAATTCCATTCATAGTTTCGCCGACGATAGTACCCTTCACTCCAGTTTTCAGGTTCCTAAACCCATCACTAAACCTGACTTGGAAAACAAACGCAGAGCGATGCAGATATCTCTTTCGCAGGATCTTAATTTAATATTGGATTGGGGCGCCAAAAATCTCGTCCATTTTAATGCATCCAAAACAAAATCATGTTCCTTGTCGCGAAAGAGTCATCAAATACTCTACTTATGAGCGGCCAAGTTTTACAGAGCAAAGAAACCTTCAATCTTGTGGGCGTCACATTTGAAAGTAACCTTAACTGGCATAAATATCTATAGCCACGGCAGCTTCAAAAAGCTTGGATTTCTCTTTCGAGCCAAAAGTATTTTTCCGCTTCTAATTTATACACTTTATATGTGTCTCAAATCCGACCTTCCTTGGAATATTGTTCTCATATCTGGGGCATGGCGTCCCCCATAACCCTAAGCATTCTTGATTCTATTCAAAGAAGAGCTGTTCGTCTCAGTAATGATCCTTCACTTACAGAAAGGCTTCCCTCTCTTGCCCATCGTCGGGCTGTGGGGGATTTATGGCTTTTTGATAGGTACTTTCATGGCTTCTGCTCTGAAGAATTGTCCAGTATAGTTCCTCCACTCACGGTTCCCAACAGAGAATCTCGTGGTTCCGCGCGTATGCATCGCTATACGGTCCAACTGGACAGGCCCCAGAACTTCTCACTTTATCTGTTGCTTTTATCCCTAGAGTTTCTAGATTGTGGAACCTGCTGCCCGCGGAGGTCTTTCCTTCCCCCCAAATCTATCAAGTATTTAAGTCCCGTGTCAACAAACTTCCTCTTACCTCGCTTAAGACACCCACGGTACATTAGTATTTAGGCTTTAGCTTAGTGGTTTATCCACAGATAACAAAAAATATTGTTTAAGACGACAAAAGAAAAATATCACTAGAAATTTTCAGTCAATCAATTGTTGCATTTTACTACAAAATCTCTGAATTAGTCACCTTTTACCTTGCTACCAGCTCATATTCTGGAAGAAAGATTAAATTCCCTACAAAAAGGTTTGTAGTAAATTTCCGTAGAACGAGCCGTTTCTTGTAATCGCGCCTTAAACATTAATTGATTTTAAATGTTGTCACTTAGATTCTGAATTTTTTAAACTACCATAAATATCAATATCTTTATAAAACAAATAATTATTCTTAAGAAAATTTTATGCTCTACAATATCGGGACTGTCAGCGTTATTGGGCCTTTTGACGTCCCGATTTCATAGCGAAAAGTTCCGATTTACGATATAAAACCACGTGTAAACACTCAAGTAAAGATTATACAAAGAATGCCGGCATACATATGAACAAGATGACGCATCAGTACCGCCTTTGTTGGTTACTGGCCTATATACCGTTAAATTTGTGCTCAACATGTATAATGTTTGCATTGTGTTTTTGCTGCAATATTAAAAAGAAATGGTGCACCTTCTCTCCTCTCCTTCCTCGGGCAAACCTAAATACACCAGAAATCAAGGTGTCCCAGAGATGGACTAAAGAATTTATGGCAACCCTACTCATGTATCACGGAATTAAAGGTCTGGCCACACATAACCGCAACGAGCCTGCAGCCGTGCGTCTCGCTGTTCAAATGTAGGGTGATGCGGTGCAAAATTTTTTGTATTTAATAAAATTGCAGTAATATGAGTCTGTTATACTATACTACCCTTTAAATTACTGATCTACTGATTACTGATCGTAAAATAGAGCTTTACAAATAAGATAACTCATTTAAAAAAAAGAAAAATCTGTTATATTTAAACCACTGATCTCGATGGATTGCTAATGTTATAACCTGCGCGAAACAAAAGTTACATTTCATGGGCGAAAAAACCGGTTTGTGCGCAAGCCAGTTGAGGGTAAACGCATCCGGCACCAAACAAACTATCCGCATAATAGAAAAAAATTTACGGTAGCTAATGAGAGTTACGGTCAGACCGCGGACAAAGGGTAAGGGTGCCGGTGTTTGTATTTTGCCACGGCTTTTAAGTGCGCATGTTCGTCCACCCACTGCGCGGGGTCGTAAAAATCTGAAAAATGCTTCTTGCCACTGCGGATCTAAATGTAGGTTATCTATGATTTAAACAAATAGACATTAAAGGTCTGGCCACACATAACTGCACCAAGGCCGCACCGAAACTAGATTCAAGATGGTAGGAGAAAGTGGGGCAAATAAATTGTAAAAATTTAAAAGCATTTTTGTCTAGCTAAATCTATTGCTTTATGTGTGTTTATCTATTTTTTAAAATACAACAAATTTTTCTACCTTTTTGTGTTCCTTTTTATCCAAACTTTGAGTGTAGTAAAGGTAAAGATCTCGCCACACCTAACCGCATCGATGCCCCACAAGACCGTAGTACGACATGTAAATTTTTAATTTCGACGTTGATGGTATGTCGAATCGTACGGTTTGAAACATGCCCAGCCAATGAAATCATACGTTGATCTGTATAGCGCCAATGTTCCCCGAACCCTGCTTTGAGTTTACCGGGCTTGACCTTTTATTTCAGTTCATTACGTATAAAAATGCAAAGTTAGTAATTTAAGGTTAGTTGTTGTAAACAAACAATGGAAGAAAAAGTGATTTAATAAGTATTAAAACATGTAAAATTAATTTTGGTGTTACGTCTTCTGAATGATATGTGAGTAAAACTTATAAATACATTGTTATGTATTTTACTTTTAATAATTTTTTTTTTTAGTTAATACTAGGTGGGTCGGTGATGTGTGTTTACTTGTTAAAATGTGGTGCAGCGTATGTGTTCAGGCACGATGCGGTGATTTTAAGCCAACGGAATTAAATTACAATTATTTATTTTATGTAAAGGTTGATTTTACTATCAGGATCCCGATTTTTGACTTAGGGACTAGAAATTTTAAATGGAAAAGGTTGTTTTGCCTCTTTCTATTACAGTCAAAAGTAGGTAATTTGAAAAAGAGAGGCAAAAACCTTTTCCATCAGAAATTTCTACTCCCTAAGTCGAAAATCGATTCCAGGTGTAATTTAATGCGTGTTATAAGAGACTCATATTACTGCAATTTTATTAAATACAAAACTTTTGCACCGCATTCCCCTACATTTCATCAGCGAGACGCACGGCTGCGAGCCCGTTGCGGTTATGTGTGGCCAGACCTTTAAATTTGTTATTATAAGGAACATTTCCCTAAAAGCACTAAAACTAACTCATAAATTCTATAACTAAAACCTCGTTTGAACCTACGAAGCTGAGAGCAAAACAAAATCCAATCGAGGAAGACAGAACGTCTATACACATGACTCAGGCAGTCAGTTTGTTTTGACGAACGGAGTAGAAATGATCTGTCGTGCAATGACTTAACCAATTCGTCGAATATTACGTCGCGTCGTGTGTTTGAACTGTTTTTTTTTTAAATAAAGTGGAATTATTTTGTGCTTTTAAGGAAACAAACATTAAGTGGATGTATGCCTAATTTTTTGATTTTGCACTTTAATCATTTTCGTATATTGCCATATCGCCAATTCAAATTTTTTGATGTTGATAGGTACCCATTATTATTTACAAATATTTGGTAATTTTCTAGAAACCTGCGGCAACTCCGATTTGACGAAATTTGGTATACGGTGGTTTTTTGGGGCGCTGATCTAAAAGAATTTTATGGCGGAAACGTTTCATTCTTGAGATATCCATCATCAGACTTGAATTTTAAACTAATCCTATTTTTACAATATTCTCTTCTTTTTGCACACAATCCATGATTTAAAGCTAAAGTGGCACAGAATATTTGATTTTCATATTTTAAACCTCGTTTTTTACGTATTTTACATTATTTTTGCATTAAATTGCATAGCAATACTTTGAATCATTTCAATCCCAGTGTGCCATGAAGCCCTATGTGTATGTATGGTTGTCGCATTATCAAAGAAAAGCCACGTAATTTAATGCAAAAATAATGTAAAAACGTAGAATAACGGAATTTTAAAAGGTAAAATCAAATATTGTGTGACACTCTAGCTTTAAATCAAGAATTATGTGCAAAATGAAGGGGGAATATAGTGAAAATAAGCTTAGTTCAAATTTGAACTTTGTTGATGAATATCTCGAGAACGAAACGTTTCCGCCAAAAAATCTTTCAGATTCGTGATCAGCGCCCCATAAAACCCCCGTATATCTAAATTTCGTTAAAATCGGAGTTTCCGCGGGTTTTTAGAAAATTACCATATATTTTTCTATAGTATGAAAACAATTATTTACGAATTTTTATGTTTTTAAAGAATTTTGGAACAAAAGCAGGGCCGTGCCTACCGGGTGGCCTACCAGGGCGCTACAGGGGCGCGGAAAGCATGGAAGAAAGGGCGGGCGGAATTAGAAAAAGAGGGCTATAGAAAGTAGCAACCTAGTTTTTGCTCTTTAAAATTATTTTTAATACAGAAAAATAGTAAAGAGTACTGAAGAATGGAGAATTATAAGAATTGAATTTGAATTTGAGGACCTTTTTTTGGTCTTCAAAATTTTTCAGGGGCGGAAAATAATTTTTGCACCACGTCGCCAGATACCCTAGGAACGGCCCTGAACAAGAAAAAATAACTGCAAAAAGCTTCAATATTGACTTTAGAAGTACGAGCTACTTAAGCTAATAGCAATTTTAAAAGTGTAAAACTCCTGACAATATACACGAGTTACATTAAAGTTTTGAGATCTTTACATCTATTACAAACAATGGTAATTTTCTAGAAACGGGCGGCACTCCGATTTTGACGAAATTTGGTACCTATACGGGGTTTTTGGGGCGCTGATCACGAATCTGAAAGAATTATTATTTGGCGGAAACGTTTCGTTTTTGAGATATCCATCATCAAAGTTGGTATTTGAACTAAGCTTATTTTCACTATATTCCTCCTTCTTTTTGCAGACAATTCTTGATTTAAAGCTAAAGTGTCGCACAATATTTGATTTTCACCTTTTAAAACCCGGTTTTTCTACTGTTTTTACATTATTTTTGCAATAAATTGCAAAGGTCTTTAAACTCGTTTTAAAGACCTTTTAATTCTGTAGTCATCACTGGTTTATTTTTTAAAATCGGCCGATTCGTTTTACAGTTACAAGCGTTTAAAGTTCAGCTCCAATTTCTACATACTACTAACCACACTGTGGTTTGTAAAAGTTCTCTCCCCATAACTTTTGAATGGGACAAGATATCAGAGTCCGAGAAAATTTGGGTAAAAAATGGTAATACTACTTTTGGCGTGAAAATATATTTTTTTAAATCGACCCAGCCGTTTGAGACTTACAAGTCAATTCCATTAAAACCGCATTGTTTTTACAGTATTTAAGCCAAATTTCAAACGGTTCTAGGTCTGGAACGGCTGGACCGTTTTTCAAAAACAAAGTAGCGATAAGAGTAGAAATCAAAGAGCATTTAAAACAAGGTACTACATGACCCCTCTTTCGTTTGAAACAAAAGTTGCCAGTGCTCTCTTGGTACTAAGCTACGTAACCTAAAACATCTTTATGCCAGAAAGTAGTTTAAGTGACTCCCTTTTACCCAATATCGATATCTTGTCCCTTTTAAAAGATAAAGGGGGGAAGCAAGGACTTTTAATATTCTCACTGTATAATTATCCCTAACATGCTTTATAATCTAGAAGAAAATTGGCTTGTCATTGATGACATATTGCATACCGAGTTGCATACCTACGACCCTGGGACTAATAAAACTGCTACTTTACCTGAAGCAAAATAAATGAAGCCATTGTTATTTGCAATTAAAGGCAGTTAAAAAAGAGATTCACAACCCTTTCTTTACTTGATTTGTTTGATTAGTTGATTAGACATAGAAGAGAAACAATGCGGCAATTACATGATAATAGACCTTGTTTAAATGATTTGTTGTTTTTAAAAGAAGTTTTATTTTTATTTTAATATTTAAAAAAATACCTAACTTCTTTGGTTATGAAAAATTGATGTAATCACAGACATAAAGGAAAGCGATATCAATGAAATCTGGGAAAGTGTGCAAAAGTTACAAACAAATCGGAAAAACATAAATACGGCAAGGTGGGGGCAGCAAGTTTTGTTATATGCTGCTTTTATGCTGCGTCCAGACTTGCAACAATTCGCCGCACCGAATAGCGCGCCACATAGCTCCACATGGCGCGGAGGTGGACGTGGACGTGGACGGAATTTAGGTCGTTTCAAGGGCTTGGGGAATAATTCCGCGGTGATTCAGAGCTTGTCGGTTTTTTGCATCAAAGGAGCGCGCAAATAGGTTGGTTTGTTTGGACGGATGTTTGCCGAATTGTTGCAAGTCTGGACGCAGCTTTAGATACACTCTAATGAATAAACATTCTTGGCAATAAAATGTCACTTTCAAAGATTAGAAAAAGTAATTGGCAATCGTGTTTTCGCGTTACAGAGTAAAATTTAATTTTAATTAATAAATCACACTGTATATTTTCTCACCAGGAATCGTGCTTTAAATACTAGTACTTTGCCAATTTAAAAAAAATGTATTTTGACTTACATTGGCGCCGGCAGGATGACTTTCAGGGGGTGCAGAAAAGTGCGAAGAGCAAAAACTATATAAGATATTATTTCTAAATTTAAAAAAAAATAAATGAAAAAAAAGGTTCTTACCTAACAAAGCTAAAGTGACCACACGTCCCGATTTTGGCGGGACAGTCCCGCTTTTGGAGGCCTGTCCCGCGTCCCGCCGATTTCTGAAAATTTTTCGATTTTTGGTGGGACTGGGTGTAAACAGAGAAAATAAAAGGGTTTCGCGGAGGTGAGGACCTTTTTTTGTTCTTCAAAAAGTTGGGGAGGTAAAAAATGAATCTTATCAATGAGTTAACCGATTTATTTTATTTATTGTTTTCCAGTTTTCCAAAGATGAGGACCACCTTTTCTTCTTTGCTCTTCATTTTATTTCATTTTTTTCCATTTGTCCCGATTTCTATGATTGAAAATGTGGTCACTTTAAACAAAGCGCACCTTTTTATTACATACATATTTCTGATATTTTTACCTAACCTTTTTTTATTTAAGGCAAAAAGGAATTTGAAGAGCAAGAAAAAGGTCTTATCTAACAAAACGTACCTTTATGATAATATTTTGATAAATTCAAATAGCATAGGTACTTCATAAATGACCCACGTTTAGATCCGCAGTGGCAAGAAGCATTTTTCGTATTTTTACGACTTCGCGTAGTAAACAAATCGAGGGTGGACGAACATGCGCATTTAAAAGCCGTGGCAAAATACAAACACCGGCACCCCGTACCCTCCGTCTGCGGTCTGACCGTGACGCTTATTAGTTACCGTACTCCGAACAGAAAACCAGGACGCCGTCGACGAATTCTTTTCGATAATGCGAATAGTCTGTTTGGCGCCAGGCGCGTTCACCCTCGATTTGCTTGCGCACAAAACAGTTTTTTCGTTCATGAAATGTAGACTTTTGTTTCGCGCAGGTAATAAACATTGGCAATCCATCGAGATCAGTGGGGTACTTCTTTAAAAAGCCAGGAGGGGCATATATTTTTGAAGAGCCTTTAAGTTAGGTTTTAACCTAGGAAAACGTGCTCTTTCATACTTTTTCATACATTAATATGATATAAATAATAGTTTAAAAAACTAAAAAACACGCTTTTATATGCAACCGAACTAAAAATTAGAAAATAATTTTTCATTACAAAGAGTTTGTCACTTCAGAGTAAAAAGCGTGGGGTGCATTTTACTATTTTTTCATAACTTTTCCCTCATCGGTCCTTGATACGTGTGCAAAGTTTCAAAGAAATTGAATCGCTGGAGGTTGGTAAAAATTAGGCTCAAAGATTCCGTTACATAGATAGATAGATAGTTACAACCCAAGCTAATAAAAGCGTGTTAATAGAGATAGAATTAGATGGTCAAAAAAACCATCCAATAAATTAATCCGCCTAACGAATATAGAGCATATCTTTAATGAAGATAGAAGATAGAAGAAGATAATCTTCAATTCTAATCTCGCGAATATTTCATTTAAATCTAGGAGGGTGCAAGTGCACCCTTTTTCATTTCCTCCCGGCGCCCATGTTGATATTGAATGGCGAAAGCGAACAATAAATTTGGTTCAGCCTGTAAATTTTTGCCACTTATTTTTTATAGTAAATATAAATGCATTGCATATAATATTATTAGTACCATTAAATCTAGTAAAAATATGTACTTAACAAAAGTTATTTAAAGACTAATCCTTTTAATTTTGACATTATCTAGAAACATTGTAAACATTACCCAATATTATCAAGATTTAGGTAATTAATAACGTCTATATAATTTTACGTCACAATGATAAAAACTATAGAGTCAATATACATGACCTTGTTTTGGTTGTAGATTCGTTAAAAACTTTGTAAACTAACACTTCGGGACGTTTTTGATTATTTTATCAAAGGTTATTATATTTTTTAACGCAAACATTTTTATGTTAGTATGCAAATTCGAAATTTCTTGAATTTTTTGGTTTTGTTTGACGTACACAAAATGATACAACAATGTTCTTTAATATCGACCGTGTATAAAGATATATTTTTTGTACTGTTCATGCCCAATACCGAATTTGGTATCTTTAGCTGTTTTAGAGATATTTACGAGTTGCAGTACTTTTTACTGACCCCGTATATAGTATTTTAACAAAGGTATGGCTACCGGGTTGCCTAAAAAAATGGTTAAGGCATTATTTAAATTAAAAAGATAACTTTAAAATTTTTGACACACCCTGTATAATGGCTAACCCTATTTTTTAAAACATATTTGCAGGCACGGTATTAAAATATTATGTATTGTTCCGAAACACCTCGTATAAAAACACGTATAGAAGGAACAGTTTAAAAATGTAAATTCGGTGCTCTTTGATAAGAAAAAAATCACAAAAAGTTTAAAGCAAATAAATAGGCATGCTTGTATTTGCGGCCGCCTTTGCTATATTTCTTTTATCATATGCCGATTAATGCAGCTGGGTCATCGCACTATGGAATAGAAATTATTTTTTTTGTCAAAATTATGGTTATTATCTCATATGATATACAGGGTACGACAATAGGTATAATTTTTTTAAAAGGAATACCCTGAATATTATTTCACCACCAAAAAATCTTTTAAAATGCTCTAAACGCTTAGCAGCTTAATAGAGATACATCTTCCCAACTTTCTTTATTTTTTAACGTATAAAATAAATAAAAAACCCTGTTTTGTTGGATAGATTCTGTAGAATCCATATCTTTCATCAGAATGCTTTTATCTTTTAGGATATACAGTGTAGGACAAAACATATTAATTTTTAAAATGGAAAACCTTGTAAATTATAAAAAAATCTTGTATCTGTCCTTACACTCAGAAGTAGCAAAAAGTAGGAAGGCAATTGTAAGTACAAAAACTGATAAAAAGGTAAAATCTTTGACAAAAGTAGCCAGACTTCGCGAGACTGCATCGGAAACACAACAATAGCTCTTATTATTTAAACTCTTTTACTTTTTTTAGTAATTAAGGAATAAGGCTAATAATAAACTAAGTACATTAAATGTTGTATATTTATGTTTACTTAAAATACATTTTTAAGTTTTTTATTACCCCAATAGAAGTCGTCTTATCCTTTTATAATTTTGCGTACATGTAGTTTGGAGTATCTACTTTGAAATACACAGCATAAGCCATTAAAATTTCAAAGTTGCTTTTTGGCCAAAATAATGGATTTCTATCCCATAGTGTATCGGCGCGTCGCTATAAAGGATAGCGGCGCCTTTATATAAAATAGTCCGATTGCAGGCGGCCTTTTTTATGTTTTTTGTATTATTTTCAAAGGGTACCGAATTTGCGCTTTTAAAATGTTCTTACTATAAAGTTAAGACCATATTTATTTCATTCTTAAAGCGATGCCGCCATGTACACAAAAATGATAAAGCAAATAAACCCTTTTGTGAACAATGATTTATTGCAGCAAAAAATATTCAACCCGACGAGTACGCCACGTGCCACAGTTTTATAGCAGGCCAGAGACGAAATAAGAGGGTGTTTTTTAAAGACGTGATAACGTGTTTTTATTTATTTATTTAAAAATATGTAATCAGGCTCTGTCAGAGGCTATGTGCTTTCGAAAAGGATTGTTTACTTTATCATTTTTTGTGTACTTGGCGGCATCGCTTTCAGAATGAATTAAATATGGTCTTAACTTTACCTTCGTTTTTTTACCTTTATTAACAATGAAACGTAACTATGGTTACAACGACAAAATGTCTTGTTGTCAATGTCTCGAAGTTTACAGCACAAAAGTCGAATCTATACTAATATTTCGAAGGTTTTCGGTCGCCCTTTTATAGTAATATGGAAGAGTGAAGAATGATCTCGAATTTTGGAGTTATATCGCGAAAATTCCATAGTACAGGATGGCATAAAAGTTCTCAATGGATAATTCGGGCGTTTTCGGAAACCTTCGAAACTGATGAAAGAACTTGGAAAATCTAAGGTAAATTATTCAAATAAATTATCAAGCCCCCTTCTGGCGCCCATGGTAATTATTAATAATCTGTGTATTTTAGTTATTTGTCTTTTAATCCAGCGATAAAAATGCTCTACTACTTTATTGTATTCAAAAATAGATATTATTCAGTAAGGAGCTATGCATTTAGAATAAAATTTGACTTTAAAATAAGAAGTTAAAGTCCATAAAAAGCTTATTAGGTAAAAAAATACGCTTCCGTGAACCGAATAAAATTTCTATTAAAAAACTCATTGATATGTATAAGAAATCTTGTTTTACATAAACATGGTGTATAAATTTAAAACATGTGAAAATAAAAAACTACTTTAAAGAAATTTAGAAGCTTTTTCGGTTAGAGGACTTAATTTTTTATTAACAAAATAAATTAATACAAATTAATTACTATTTCTGGGATTTTTTTTTAGAATCACTCAGTTGTATTTAGTGATTAGTTAAAATGGTATAGGCCGCGTCAAAACACCTTTTTATGTGATCAACGAATTAACGCTGGATTTTTTGATATCTGTGATCGCTGCTACTGCTATCTAAAAGTAGCTGCTACTGAAAACTGTGATATTATCACTCTTTACGGAAACATGCTAAATTTTCATAAATAAAGTCATAGTTAACCTTGTTAAAATTAAATGAAGAAAAAATATATAATTTTTAAATACATTCTGTTATTTGATATTCATATAATTAAATTATTGATTTGCATTAGCATATAAGTAAAAGTATATTAAAAAAACGGACATTACACGAAGTATATTAAATATCTTAATTTTTTTATAAAAAATTATTGCTTTGATCATATTTTTTAGGCAATCCATTCGCGATAGATTTATTAACAAATCAAATTGATAAAAAAAGTTTTCATCCGGTAAGCAAGCCAATTCGCACCCTATTTCACTAACGTAAACATGCATAATCACCCTAAACATAAACGAAAGAGGTTAGAATCATCGCAATAACAATCACCTGACAATCACCCTCCAACGATCGCAGTTTAATGTTGTGGTTACGGGCAGCGCCACTTCTGCGAAATGCGAATATTAAAGAGTGATTTCTTTCACTGCTATCGCCAGGCGCAAGTAGCAGCTACCAAAATGATTTGTTAATAACCGGTGATTGGTAGCAGCGACTGCGATCGCAGTCACACCTCTAGCCGTTACTGCATTTGACAGCACCTTTCAACGCGTTAGTGCCGCCATGGATGTCATTTTTTAATAACTACCACCTATAACTATCTACTAACTAGAACCCGGTCCTCCTATAGGTTAAAGATCAAAGACTCTCCTGTTGAGTCTTCGTTAGACCAAACCTTGTAAATAAATTAAGCGTGAGTTTAAAAACATTGTCCCCGTATATCATTTTAATCTAGTTAATTTACTGAAAAAGCACGAATAACCGCAAATAAATTAAAATTAGAAAGAAAGGCGTATGCGATAGGGCCGTTATTCTACGTTCTCTTCCGCTAAATGAAAAATGTTCGCCTAATGAGCGTTAGCTGTAGGCCTAGCCTCAAATATAATTATTTAATAAGTGCATGGAAATGAAAAACCACGCTAGATGGGAAATTAAATAGAGGAGAGCGAGCGGTATTCTCATTTGGTTGTTTTATTGTAATTGATTTAGAAGTAATATTATTTTTGATTATAGCTATTTTATTTTCTATATTATAAACGATAAGACTACCTAGGGATTTTAATGTAGTAACTAAATACAGGGGTCCCCATAATAGGCTACCCATTTTATTATTTAAATTATTATTATTTTTTAGTTTACCAAACTAACTTTTTATACCAAACTAACCAGAACTAACTCTTTGGGATTTATGACAACTTATAAATATTTCGATTATTTAAATCTAATTTTTAAAAATTACTTCATCTAAATGACCTTCATTAACGGCACCCAACGACGTATGGACCAGGTTTGTTTACGTTTGAGCTGTTGTCATCAATACATCACAGTAAAAGCGCTAAAATGCAGTTTGCCAAATTTAATTTTTCCACTCTAATCTTACTAACCACAAGTAGTTGTTGGATAAGCCTCTATATTAAAGAATTTTGCAATATAACTTTTTAAATGAACAATACATATATTTTTATCATTTTTAGATATCATAATAAAAAAATATGTTCAAATATTATAAGTTATTATCTTTTTTAAAAAGCAAAATTCTGAAAATACATGATTATTTGTTAATCCCGGCAACGCCGCCCAGGGATTTTTACATCGTCGTAAATAAAACATGAATGAACTTTTCCTAAACGCTTGTGGGTGACGCCCCCTTTGCTTTGTCATTTCTGTTGGTTTCTGTCATTTGACAATTTGGAAAGCCAAAAGTAATCAAATAAAGCTTATAATGCGTTTGTGTATTTTCTGGTGTTTCTTGGTGATTAGAAAGTGTTTTTAAAGACAATATGGGTAGGCAGTGCTTTGTTTGTAGAAGGGTAGACTATTCATTTCCGCACCTCACTTTTCACAGGTTAATAGAGACCAACGTCGTTGGGTGCATACTATCGACCAAGGTCAAAAAGTAAGTCCGCCATTTTCATTTCTCGCTTGCCTCACCCCCTTTGCCTATTAGGATTGTTGGCTTAATGTTTATCTTTAAATTATGAATGAATCGCTGGGTCCATACGTCGTTGACGGCACCCGATTTTTTCCTGTGGGGATATTTAAAAGCCCGAGTCGTCCAGGTACAATCGAGATACTCAGTCAAGTCAAAATTTGTAAAGAAGTTGAAGGAAAAATTAAGGTTTGCCACGCCGTGCAATAAACCACTTTTTTATCTAATATTAAAAAATGTATTAAAGTTGGTGGAGGTCATTTAGAAGACGTGATTTTTATAAGTTAGAATTAAATTAGCCAAATATTTATAGGTTATCATAAATCCCAAAGAGTTAGCTTTAATTTAGTATAATAAAAAGTTTGTTTGGTAAACTAAAAAAAAATTGTTAATAATAGCTGAGATACAGGGTGTCAAATTTAACCAGCATATCTGAATTCAATCAGCAGTTCTGAATTAGAAAAGAAATTATGTCTGGTCACTTTTGTTTAAAATTAATGACGGTCTAAGAAGTAATAACATCAAAATTCTTTAAGAAATATCTGAAACACCCTGTATTGTTTAGACCTGGCCATACAGGAAGTGATTTTTTAAAATCTAGATATCTTAAGAACAGCCGATTAAATCAACTTTTACCAAGTATTTCATTTTTATATAAATATGTTCAAAAATGAGAATTTTTATTTAAAGGTACGTACAGAGTGGCTCAAAAACTTTATTTTGTGAACAATATGATTGACAGCAGATCAAAACCTCCTATAGTCAAATATTGTGACATTAAAATTATTTTAATAACAAAATTATTTATAAAGAACTAAAACCAGAATAAAATTTTGACACCCTGTATCTCCGAAATAATCTACTTTTGGACTAAAGTAAGTTGGGTTAGATTGTTATACACTCCTCAAAAGAATTATCGCATATGCTCGATTTCTTCCATAAGCTTCAATACAAAATGCTTTCATTTAAATGGCCATATCTCTTTTAATTATTAAGATATCAAGACAATTAAAAAAGAGGATGTTAAGGAAAGGTGGAGCTATAACTTTATCGTAACCGTTGTTATTTACTGTTACCAATACATCCTACGGGGCGATAAAACTTTTGGAAAAAAAAAAATTTAACCGGCCTGTATAATGTGCTATTAATTGGGACGAATATCATTTGTAAATAAATTATACCCTTACTCATTTCTGATATTTTATAATCACAAATTTGATTACTCCCTTTCAACAGCACATCATACAGGGCAATTAAAAAAATTTTCTTTTGTTTTTTAATTTTATCACCCCGTAGGATGTATTGGTAACAGTAAATAACAACGGTTAGATAAAGTTATAGCTCCACCTTTCCTTAACATTTTCTTTTTTGAATTGTCTTGACAACTTAATAATTAAAAGAGATATGGCCATTTAAATAAAAGCATTTTTGTATTGAAGCTTATGGAAGAAATCGAGCATATGCGATAATTCTTTTGAGGAGTGTATTTCAGCTTCAGCAATTTGTCGTCGCAATTTTCTACACCTTTTAGAGACACTCTGTATAAGGTTTATATTAATTGTAAATAATTAAGGAATGTTTATTTTTAAGTTCAATGACGCTTTTCATTTAGGCAAATTGTTTTGTAGTAAATTTATTTGTTAAGTCAAATGTGTGAAACAATGTAATTTTCCAAATCAGAAGATAGATCATTTCCTAGTTGCATTAATTAGCTGTTTAGTATTCAACGTAAAATTTCACACAAATTAAGACAATTCTCACCGCCTTTTTATGAATAGATACTAAAAAGACGCTCCTCTACTTTTCGCGAAACTAGGTTCTCATGGAACATAAAAAGAGAAGTTATTGCACAGGTTCTTATAAAATTAAGTTGATTTACCGTATAACTTTAACTTATTATAGATAACCTAGGTATCTTTAATTTTAGTGAAGTAAGATAACCTATACATATATTGATATCCCTCTATATTTTTACTCCCGCATTTTTTAAAATTATGTTTTTTAAAAGCTTCTGGCAATTTACTATACCGGGTGTTGCTCCGTCAGAGCGGGACATAGGGAATCCCATGTAAATTTTGAAGTGGTCCAATATTGGCTCCCCTAATTATTTTAGAAGAAAATATTATTAGGATTTTTTAAAGAGCACGAAAAGTTGTACCCAGTGTACAAATTTCAGCTCTTCTCAGTCCGCCAGCTAAGAGATAAATGCTAAAATAAGTTACGAATCTCCTATCTTCTTACGCGCCTTGTATTATTAGAAGTTTATAATAAAATACTAGAAAAACTATTTAACCTCTTACTCTCAAGTTGTCAGATCAATGTCACATCATTTTTAAATAATGAACTACTTAAATCAAGAAAAAATCACTATTATAAAATGGTTTTACCAGGGAAATAGTTATCGAAGAGCAGCGGACATGTTTGCAGCCTATTTTCCCAATAGGCCAATACCAAGTAAATGGACAATAGAACGGACGATAAAAAATTTGAAACTACAGGCACAGTAATCAATAATTGCAAATGTGAAGAAAATCGACGTGATCTTTCGCCAAACGATTTTTTTTCCATGGGGACATTTAAAAACTAAGCTACCAATAAAAAATATGAAAATTTAGTCCAGCTAAGGAATGCTATATCCGCTGAATGTGCCAGAATATCGATGTACCAACTAGCCAACGTAAGAAATGAGTTTTATAATCGTTTGGGTTATTGTCTGGCAGTTAATGGAGGAATATTTGAGCATTTGATTAAATCCTGATATTTTCGTCATAAATTGATTTCTAAATGTAGAAAAATTTGTTTTATTGTCTTGCGTAACTGTGAGTGCATGTGTTGGAATTAGCTGTAAACTAAAATGAAATGCGAGGATTCTTTTGAAATTCCCGTATAAAATTGTTCAGTTTTGGCAATAACATTATAAATTAATGATCTAAATTGTCACTGATAAATCGATATTGTGTTTTTATTGTTGATTTCTAGAGTACAGGGTGCATAATGAGATTCTACGTTGCAGAAGTATTAAGCAGTTTACTCTTTACTGGTTGTTTGAAAAATGCTCAAATTTTCATTTTGGGTGGAACTTACTGTGCTCTTCAATAAATCCTAATAGCATTTTTTTCTAAAATAATTAGGGGAGCCAATATTTGATTACCTCAAAATTTACATGGGATTCCCCATGTCCCGCTCGACGGAGCAACACCCGGTATAATAATATATCTTTTTTAAATCCATACACCATCTAAACTTGGTTTTTAGTAAATATTTTAAAAATTGTTGTAATTTGACGGTGTTAAAAATATATTCATGAATTTAAGAATAGCCAGTGGTGTACATTTGTCAAACGTTTCGATAGTATGCAGAATAGCTTTCCAGTGACGAGAATTTTTGTGCGTCACGCTCCAGGGCTTAAAGCTCTTGATTTGCTATAAAAACTTAGTCACTGGAACGCATCCCTAGACAAGGAAAGAGAGATAACTTTAAGAAATTTTAAAATTACGTTTTTTTACCCTTTCTTGACTTTATAATAATCCCTTTTTAATATTTAATTCCATTAAAAAAATATTTTAAAAAATCCATCCTTAACCATAAAAACACGTTTAAAACACAAAAACCAAAAGAGGGGTTGGTGCATGAGGGGCAAGGAAAAAAGAACGGAGTAGTTGAGGTGCATAACACTTTCCGTCACTAGAACGCCATAAAGTAGAACGAAATGCTCCTGCGCTGCTTGGGAGCGCTCTATATGCGTCACTGGAAAGGTACTCTGATCACCGGCTTTGTTAAAAAAACGGTTAAAATAATTTAATATCGAATGTGTGCCATACAGGTTCAGCCACTTCAAAAGATTTATGCCAATGCGTGGAAAGGAAAGGAGACTGTCTAAAGTGTGTAGACCACTAAAATAATGATTACATTGCCCATGAACCCTTTAAAGTGGCTAAAAGTGTATACATACAAAAAATTAGACATTAGGGTAATACATTTCCGCAAAAGTATTTATTTTTCTCGGTGCTCAAACAAAATTTTAATCTGCATATAGAAACAAACATTCTCACCAAGTTTGACCTCTTTATTTAAATTTAAAGTCCACCCATTTAAAATGTTTTTTTTCTTAAATTTCTAATGCTTAGCCACTTTTGATTATGTTGTAAATCGTTTTAAGTGGCTAAGCAATTAATTTTTTTACGTGTATTTTAAATGGGCAACTTCAGGTTTAAATGGTAAGTAAGTACTTAAAATTAAAATTAAGAGGTCAAACCTAGTGGAAATGTCTTTTTTATCAACTAGATTAAAATTTTGCTTGAACACCAAGAAAAAGAAAAATTTTGCGGAAAATGATCACCCTAATGGACATCTTATATTTATTTTAAGATATTCTAGACTTCTTCCTGAACAAAGGAATTATAGTCCGGGAGGCGTATTTACGTTCTATACCATTTTACAGATGAGTGCCATCCTATAGCGTAGTATAATATGTATATTTAAAACGCGTATATGGTTTCTCCAAATCATACCGCCATACAGATAAGAGTCGTTCTATAACATAGTAGAATATGACCTTACAATACGTTTCTATTTCTACTCCAAATTATACCACGGTACAAAAAAAAACAAATTTATTTTTTAAAGTTACCTTTATTTTTATGGCCTATTTCTAAACTAACAAAGTAAACATATTTGAGAAAACAAAACTTACACGTAATATAAAAATTAATGCGATCTCTGGTTAGTTTAATTCAAACTTATTTTCACTTCCAGATTTCTTAAAGACTTTCGTTTTTAACGATACTGCCTTTGAGTTTTGTTGGCCTACCAGCCTAAATTCTTTTGAACCTGCAGTTAGCCCTGTTCTTTGTCTTCTGCGACTAGTTGATGCTGGTTGTACACCTATAATTCTACCACGTTTAACTTTTTTGGTTTGATGTAAAAATTTAAAACATTACCAGTTGTTTTTAATTTATTCATAGCCATGTTTAATTTATTTCTAGCATTAGCTGATTCTATCGAATCATTTCCCTTTAGAATTTCGACAACTTTTGCAAAATTTTGAGGGGTGGTTCAGTGCAGTATCAGTAACACTACTTAGATCCTTAACGAATGATGGTTCTTATACTTAAAAAATTAACTAATTTATTATATTCTCTTATCGTAATGACGATGTTGTGTCCGCCTTTTAAATGCGGCTAATTTTTTATAATATTTGGATTCACTTTCTTGAAAAGAAATACGATTTTGGCACCGCATTCTTTATTTCTTATTCGAGTGGGACATTTTTTAAATTCTGCAACTTTGTTAAATTCATTATAATGACACTTAAACACTTTTTGTATTCAATTTTTTTAGTAATGGGTAAGTGTATCTAACTATCCAGTTTGTTGTGGTGCCAATACTAAAATTGCGGATCCAGTCGTCACACCACTCACTATTTGTTTGATTATCGCTATGGCGATTTTTGCTTCTTATAATAACACCGTAGTCGTTACAACTAACGTAATTATAACTTTCAATTATAACCTTTGTTATAATTATATTTTCAAGACATTTATGTTTGCTTTCATCTCAAATTACAATTTCAACAATGTTTTTATATTAACACAACAGAACTATATACTACTATTGTCAAAATTCTGAACCGCGGTATAATTCGTAGTAGAAATAGGAGCGTATTATTGGTTTAAATCTTACTATGTTATAGATTGACGCTCATCTGTATCCCGGTATGATTTGGAGAAACCATATGCGCGTTTTAAATATACATATTATACTATGATATAGAATAGCACTCATCTGTATAATGGTATAGAATGTAAATACGCGTCCGGGAGGTCGCAACGCCGTCAAACAAGAATTTTAGGTTAGCTGATTTTTTTAATATGTTTTTCTCCCTCCTCTTTCGGGTAGATCCTTGGCTGTCTGGCTGGCGGTAGCGGTTGTGTTGGCGCCCAGCTATGACTTTGACACTTAGAGCTGATATGTCAAAAAATGCAGACCTGAGTCATATATTATCGTTCCAAGTTTCATCAAAATATACCCAACGGCTCAGAAGTTAGATGGGGGACGACCGTATAATAACTAGCAATAATAAAAGTGTCTGGAAATAAAAAAAAACATATTTATTAAACCCATCTAAAGACAAGAAATTAAAAATTAGGTTTCTTGAAATATTTTTAAAACTTTGGATTATTACCTGTACGAACTAATAAACGCAACCATTACCGCCAGCCAGGCAGCCCAAAGTCCATCCAGAAGAGGAAGGAAAACAACATGTCAAAAAATCAGCTACCCTAATTTTTTTTTAACCTTGCTACCTCCTATACTATTGGGGGTTCTTAAATTACCAAAAAACATTACCTCCAGTTTATACCTTCCACTTAGTGGATTATTATCTAACTTCATATTTATAATAACAAGCTCTCAAGTAGATACCACTTAACCATTGTTAATCTCCTATTTTGACAGACGCAGACGATGGATGTTAGGCAAGCCAACTCTCTTAACAATATTAATTTTAACTACTATTTAAATGTATATTGTTTACTAACAAATAACGTCTTCTAATCTTAAATTTTGAAGGATGCAAACACTTGAAAATACTTGTATTATCAAGGGGATGGAAAATCAGGCTCTATAAAACTTTAAAAGCATTAAAAAGATTAATTTTCTACCTATTAATTACCTATACAGTGTATCTACGGATGACCATCACTATACCGTAAATTTTTTTATTCATATTACGAAAGTTCTTACCAAATGGGAAACTTTTTAGTTTATTAAATTTACGAAAAAAGTGCCTCTTTAAAAAGTCATGTTTGATCAAAGTCGGTCTATATAGGGTCGCGACATTCGGCCATAATGCTTTGACGTGTTATGACGTCACATCTCCTATTTTTCGGCCATGTTGTTCAGTGCCGGAGATATACAGTTTATTGTATTAGTAGAACAACAGTTTTTAAATATTATTAGGTTGTAAATTCTTTTATTTTAAATGAAAAACATTTGGAATTACATCTTTCAACAAAATCACTTCCAAAACAATGCAAAATGAAATGCGCAAATTCTAGACGCCACTGGATTGATCATCAGCTTTGATTTTACCCAGTCTTGCCAACTTTTCTCCGTGGAGTGCTCTTCCTTGCGTCCCCGACCTCGAACCGCCTAAAAGTTGAGGATGTGTCACAACCTTATAAATATAAACTAACTTTGATGTTTGATGAAGAAAATACATTTCCACAAAAATAATTGTAGGTTGAATATACAGGGTGGCTTAAAAATGACTTGTTTCCAAATTAAAATACAGGGATATTAATAACTACGGTACGAAACATTAAAGGGCGATTGAACATATGTCCAAATTGCTTTGTTTCTAAGATTCTAACTTTTCTTAGAAAAGACGGTATTTTATAAATATCTCAAATACGCAAAAATATACACTATAGAGTTGTATTTTTAGTTGCTTCATAGGAAAAAACCACATAAAAGCCAGTGGCGTACATTTTTCTCTCAATAATATTGGTTGTGGTCCCCACTGAGACGTCACTGGACCCAATAACGTCAGTCTAGTTAGAGCTTTAGAAGCCCTTTATTACAACAAACAAACGTACCAAATTTCAACCAAACCGGTTTAAGGTATTTAAGATATTTATAAAATACTTTTTTAAAACTTTAACGCCCTGTATCTCAGAAACGAAGCAACTACGAACATATGTTTATAGGAAATTTTCTTCAAAAAAGACGTTACAAATCACTCTTTAAAGTTTTGTACTGTACTTAGGAAATACCTTGTAAAAAATTTTGAAAACAAGTCTTTTTAACGCTCACCCTGTACATCAAACATAACGATATTTTTGTGGAAATGTATTTTCTCAACTAGCAAAACTTTTTATGAAGGAATACTTATTTCCGTAAAATTAATAATTAAAAAATTTCCCATTTGATAAGAACTCCCAAAGTCACGCTGTATTTCGAAAAAAGTTATTCCTCATAAAAATGTTTGCTTTATCTAAATTGCTACAAGCGACATTAAAAATTGACCTATGATAAACCTAAAGGGTGGTTAAAAATCGCGAAAATATGACTTGAAAAAATATTTAAAACACGGAAAATATATTTTTGAAACTACCTAATTAAAGAACATGAAAGAGTAATCAAAAGTGTATAAAAAGTTTTTTTCTGTTGGTTCTGGTTTCTAGGAAAAATTGTGTTTACTGTAAAAAAATATTTCGTTTGAAGTCAGCGAAAACAAATATATGAAATAATAATAATAAATAAAAACAATCGCCGTTATCGGTTAAATTGGGAAAGTGGGGCTCTCTTTTTTGAAAGAAACGAAAAAAAAATGCTGAAAGAGGAAAAACAATATTTTTCGAAAGTGAAGAGCTTTTTTTTGGGAGCCCCCAAGCGGAAAGTGGGGACCTTTTTTTGTTTTTTGCGGCCCCTCCAAGGGCAAAGGGGGCATTTTTTGGCCCTACAACTCATTGTGATACGGGACCCCTCCATGGCACGCTATGACACTGACAAAAAGTATATGTTTATAAGAAAAAAGTCCTATTATGACCTAAAAAGAACGCTAAATTTTGAAATATTCTATTTATTTTTTTTAGAAAGTATTAATAAAAAATATTTTTGAAATCAAGTTTTTCTAAAATCAAATTTATAGGATATTTTCCTTGTTTCGTTCCAGTAGCGTAGCGTGCCTTGAAGTGGACCTGTATCACAATGAGTTAGAGGGCCCCAAAAAAAAAATTGAAGCATTGCGTTTTTTGTTTCTATAAAAAAGGCCCCACTTTCCCAATTTACACCGACAATTTTACAGTTTTCTACTACTAATGTTTGCTTACACACATTTGGAGGCCCCTATAGCCCGGGGGCCCCGTATCTTTAATACGGCGGTAGCTACGCCCCTGTTTTGTTCTTCTATACAAAGATTTTTTTCCATAACCGGAGCTAAACGGAAATAACCAATATACATAAGATTGCCATATCGTGGGTGGAAAAATAAAACCAGAGTGATGATATGAGTGGGAAGGTGTTTATTGTATCTTTTGGGCATGTTTACGTAATCTCCAAACTTGTTTGATCCTTGTTGCGGTAATTTTTGCCAATTTAAAAGCGTAATAAATTATTTCTGAATTTTATTTATTTTTTTATCGTAAATAACATAAAACTACGTCAATAATTTTAAATTTAAAAGGTTTTTTATCATCTGTTAGATGAAGATCACTATAATAGTCTCTGGACCAGTAATGAAATTAACTTAATGATAATAACACTTTTAAACCCTTTTTAGGGTAAAAGTTCCTTTTGACGAGTCTACCACGATTATTCATACCGCAATATATGGAAGCGGCGCTTTAACCCAGCCGGTCAATGTCAAATGTTTCTAGTGTAGGACTGGGCAAACGCGTCACTTTTTTATCGGACAAGTTTGCCACAATGTTTTACATGCAATTTTTAAATATTGAGCTGAAAAGTTTTAACCGGGATATACACGGTCAGTGCGGACGTGCGTAGAGGACTACAAAGTTCTTCCCGGAGTGGCAGCTAGAGGTGTCGTACGAACGTTTTTTACCTTCGGGGATCAAGGAAAGATTCACGCTAAATTGACGGCATCTTTCTTCTGGATCTAAGCGCTGTGAGCGAAAACTCCTATAAGCTGATGGTATCCTGTTTGGTGGTGAACACGAGGTATATCTCAAATGGCGGGAAATAGATGGGCGTGCCATGGGAACTGTCAGTAGTGAAAGTGAAGGTTATACGTAACACCAGTAGCAGATCTTGGTTTGACAGCCGAGAATTTATGCATTGCATCGATTATTGAATTGTTTGTTTTCTTTTTGGAATTTCTGGGAGCTACTAGCTCGATTATCCAGATTTTCCACCGACAAAGCCCTAGAAAGCATAGTCCGGAAGGGGGAGAGTGGTGGATTGGACCAGAAGGGACCAAAACCAAGAAAAAAATAGAGAGAGAGAGAGACAGAGAACGTCTTTTACGGGGTTATATTGTTGGTTTTGAGTTAACAAAATGGCTCTTTGGCGCCAGGAAGATTGCGTGATTTTATAAAATGTACTAAGGTTATCCATGTTTTTGGAAAGTTAAAAGTAATGAATACATTGACAAAAATAAAAAAATATTTTTGTTGAATTACGCTTATGTTCAAGTTAATCACACCACCAGCTGCCAAAACTGACGCTGATCTGACAGGTACATCTGAATCTTGTGTATCAAAAGCTTCATTTAACATTTGCTTTCATGCAAGTGCGTTTCAGGTTTGCATGACCGTGTATACCCCGGTTTACATTTACGAAACCGTATGAGCCATGGACATGTTTTGGGTATCGGATTAGGCGGGTTTCGTAACTGTAATCCTTGTAAGACATTGTGGTAAACTTTTCCGACAAAAAGTGACGCGTTCGCCCAGTCCGACACCCTAGAAATTTGAAATTGATAAATTTAATTTAATTAAGTTTGCCAAGTTTTTAGCAATATGAATTTTAAAATAAATATTTACTTTGGAGTAGGTACTAAACGAGTAAAAATCAGCTAAAGTAAATTATTCAAATAAATTATAACAACTTTCTACACTTCTACACAACTATAAACAGATACAGGGTGTTCCCCAATAAAAAAAAATAATTTATTTCGATAATTATTGGTACGTTTTGAATATTTTAATAATACTCGGTATCTGGGTTTTTTATTTGACATAAGCTATTCAGATCTGATATTAATTTTTATGTGTGGTGTTTCTGTGTACCATTAATTAGCGGACACCCTGTATTTTGAAAGTTCGTAGCAATTATATTAGTTTAAAAAATATACCAATTAAATTAAGCTAACATTGTCTGAAAGTCTGAAGTATTTTACTCGAGAGTAATGCGTATAATGACTGTTATCATGCATGTTAAATATTATACAATTTTTTTTAAATATATTTTTATAATAATGGGTACCTACATACATTTTGGGTATTTTCATTACAAAAATATTTTATTACAACAAAAGTGCAAAATCAAAAAAATGTCTTATACAATTTTTTACAGTTAAGAAAAACTATTTAACAAAGTGCTAAGCAGTTCCTGAGGTATTGTTTTTTTTCACAAAATTTCGTCATATAAATGCCACCGGCATCTTTCCAAATGTTGACATCCCCTCCATCGACAATACATGACGGATTCGCGACTATCCGCCGTCCTAGGATCGGACCACCTCGTAGACCGCCTCGGCCACCTTCGTTAGCGAGCGTGCCCGAAGACACCCGAACATACGATCGTTTAAAAGTGACTTTGGTAGTGTTAATCGTTATAGTTACGCAACTATTGCTAGAAGTGAGGGGTGTAAGGGCGACTACAGTAGTATAGAGGACTTTAGAGATTTTAAGAAAAGAATTAATGGATTAAATGGACTAAAAAGTGGAATAAATGGTTCAAGTAATGGCTTTCATGGTAGTATTTTTGGAAATGGTGGTGTTTCTCCTACATCTCCCATTGGAAATCCTAACATTCCCTGGTGGGAGTTGGCAACGAGAAGGAGCAAGTATAAATCGTGTCCACAGTTGGATCTACAAACAGTTAGTATATTTATGTTATTAGAATAAAGTATCCAAAGACTGTGCAATGCCATTTTAAAAGAATAAAGATCTAGGGTTAAAATAGCATCTCTATATATAAATCTAAAAGTTCATCTGCTGGCTTTAAACTAAAAATGCGACTTTAGGAGGACATGCATATTGTTTATTACAGATAAATCTTTTTTCCTACTTTAATTTTAAATGTTCAAGAGGGAAGTACGTTTTTAAATGATATTTATTAATAGAATTATACATTGGGAACTTTAGGTTGAGAAAAACACCTTAACAAAACATAATGTATTACATTGGTTTAAAAAGTCAGTAACCCTAGTTACCACAATAAAAAAAACTATTTTATTGGTTTAACATGTCAGTAACCATAGTAACTTACTAGGTATTTTTATCAATGTGAAAGGCCCAAAGTATAGGTGCATTTGCCCACTGCAACTGCATTTAATGTAATGCGGTGCTTTTATGTTAATCTTATCAAGGTCAATGATAAGTAGATTCCGCACAATATACGATCTCCTCCATGGGCCTAATCGGCTTTGGCTTTTCTTTACCGACTTTTCCAAACTTTAACCTGCATAGCCGCTGATAGTGCTTTACGGTGGCACCCCATAGGGGCCACAAGCTTAAGTGTCTTTTGCTCCTGACAAATGGTTTATGGATCTTATCCATTGAATATATTCTTTCCATTTGCCTATTGATACAATGTCCCTTACTTGCTCTACTACTATCTACGTTACCCTAAGGCAAGGCGCGCACTGCAGTGGCAAGCAAGTGAAGTGGCGGCAAGGTGGTGAGCTAGTGGCAAAGTCAATCTTTAAAGTTCTTAAAAATTAAATATTTTGGAGACTAGTAATGCCCACCATTTGCTAAAAACCATTCCACCGCCACTACTTCAATGCGTGCTTCTGCATTTATGTACGCAGGTTTTAAATATTCCATCTGATACTGACACATAGCACATAGGTTTCTAACCCATCAGGTACGGAATTTTCGACCTACTTAGTTTTTGATTGGCGTTCCAAAAGGGGCTACCAAAAGTGGTCCTACCATTACTTTGGCTTATAAAAAAGTACATAGTTTACTTTCTAATTCTCTTTTTCGAGCTCCTAGTTCACAGCTTGTGGGTAAATTAACATCAAAAGAATTGGTGCACGACGTCGCAACCACGTACACTGCATCGAACCTGGCACTGCAACCATTTATGCAATCCATATTGTGAATAGGGGCGAATCTCGAGCTGTAACACTTAAGTCAGGTTCCCGACGGCCTTCCTTCCGACGTCCAGATATGTTTGCGACGCGGTAGAGTTGCAGGTCGTCAACTCTGGACGCACCTTCATACTTAGTACCTTTATTTTATGTCTTTCTTTCTTATCATATATTACTTTTTATTAGCACGAATAGTGTTGTTTGGAAACAATAAAGTCAACTCTAAATTT